>JAPYXV010005556.1:0-10437 GCA_028533065.1 Trachops cirrhosus | reverse complement strand
ACACATGGAGGGTTAGCAACAGGGGAGTGGGAGGAGGAGAGTGGGGGAAAGATACGAAGAATAAGTAGCAATGAAGGTAGATAGAAAATAGACAGGGGGAGGGCAAGAATAGTATGGGAAAGGTAGAAACTAAAGAACTTATGACACATGGATTGAAGTAAAGGGGGGGAATGTGGGTGGGAGAGGGTGTTCAGGGTGGAGGGGAATGAAGGGGGGATAATAGGACAACTGTAATAGCATAGTCAATAAAATATATTAAAAAAAAATCATTGAGTATATTGTCCATACTGACAACCTCCATAAAGAAATCTATGATATATATGAAGGGTGGGGGGAAGCAAGTTATACAATCCTATCAGTATACAAAAGTATACGCATATGTATGTTTGTCTATACACAGAAATTACTTGGATAATAAGCTATTTCTGAAAGGTCAGATGAGGCCAATATTTCCCTTGCATGTACACTTTTTTTCAAACATTTCTTTATTGTTATTCAAGTACAGTTGTCTCCATTTTCCCCCCACCAACATGTATACTTTTCTTTCTAAATCATTTTATTTTTATATATATACACATACACACATACACACACAATAAACTAAAGGCTTAAATAAGGACCTCAACCATCCACACTATTATATGGTAATTATTGGGCTAAGCCCCAGGCTGATGAAGTCTCTGTGAGTAGCAGGAGGTTGGGGGGCGGGGCGGGGGGGGGGGGCAGGTGGAGAACCTACAAATTAAAGAGCACAGGTATCTCTGCTTCCACCCTCAGAATGTAGCATATCAGGTTTCCAACACTAGGCATTCAGGTTGTATGACCTTAATCTGATTCTCCTGGAGACGTAAAATTACAGAACCATGTGCCTAAGGCAGCACTATTTTGGAGGCATACCCACCGAAAGAAACACCTCTGCTAGGAGCAGCAATGACACTTAAAACTACAATCAAGTTAATTGTGGTTTTTTAAAATAATTCTTACCAATCAGTTAATTAAGTTAATTGTAAGGTCTCACTCAGCATGAGTTCTCAGCATGACAAATATCTTGTCAAGCAGACACTTAGAAGCAAATACAAGGTTATTTATTAATCATAGCTGTTCTCCACTTTACATCAGCAATCTGTGCCACTTACTTTGAAAGAGTCAAGTTTCAGGTTGTATAGCCTTCCCCAATGACTCCAATCCTCACTAACATCCTGATTTCTTAAAATCCTAAAATATTAAAAATTGTTTGGATTGCAGTCATATTATCTTTCCTTTTATACCGACATCTCATATATTATGATCAGTTCATCACAAAGTTCAACAAATCCTACCAGACTCATTAAACTGTATGAACACACACAGTGAAAACGTGCACATGTTCACAAACCAATACCCACACATCTGAATTCCAAAATCCTCTGAAAACCCAAAAACTTTTGTAACCTATTTGGTGGCAAAACCATCCCTGAACTGATACATCAATACCAATGTGTTTGATGAAGGAGTTGGGAGGCACACTCCCCAACCTTGCTTGGAAAGTTAGATAATATATAGATATGTGGCATATCAACTTATTTAAATCAGAAATTCTGAATTCTGACCCGAAAGATCTTGGATTAGGTATTTTTGGTAAGACAAAACATCCACAACATTATAAAGACATGTATAATCAGGCAGAGCCACGTAAATTTTTAACTCTAAATATTTTCTTAAGCTAGGTGGTAGGTAACCAGGTAGTAATTGTACAACCCTTTTTCAATGTATGAAACATTCCCTAAATATTAAAATTTTAAGTGAAAAACTATAGGTACACACTGTTTTATTTACCTCCTTAATATTTCTCTATATTTCTCTTTATTTCTCTCCTTAATAAAAGCATTTGAATGCAGTGTTTGTTTTTTCCTTGAAATAGTAACAACAATTAAGAAACAAAGTTTTAAAATGGTTAAGGGCCTTAAAAACATTCATTTTTTTAATCCAATAATTCCATAAAGAGGAAACCAATATACTTAAATGATCCAAAATGTAGAGAAAACCAGCTACATTATGAATTATAATATACCAGCTTTATTAGTAAACTTCAACTGAGAAATGTTTAAGTGAAATCTTTATGACTTAACATGGCACCTACCAAAAAATGTATTTACAACCAATGTCTGATTAAAAAATGTTTATAATACGGTAAATGAAAGTGGGTATACATTTAACATACTCATGACTCTGTAAATATATATATATAAAAGTCACGAGTATATTAAATGTATATCCACTGTCATGAGTATGTTAAATGTATACGTGTGTGTGTATAAGAATAGCAAAAAAATGAGAGGAAATCTGTTTCTTTTCTTCTTAAAAGTTAAAATTTTCCAAATGGGTCTCAGTTCACAGCGTAACCTCTCCCAGGTGCTTCCAACCCCAGCCCAGACAGCTCCAACCACAGATCACTTTGTAGCTCCTACTGGGTGGTCCTGGGCTGGACACAGGTGTGGCTGACGTGGGCCTGCACAAGAGCCCCTACTAAAAGGCCCAAGAACCAAGACACCCAGTGGGCAGCTTCAGACTGAAACAGAGCAACCACCCCATCAGTTCCACGAACACCACCAAAGAGTGGTCTCGGCACCAAAGCACTACTGAGCAACCACCCCATTAGCTCCACAAACACCACCAAAGAGTGGTCTCGGCACCAAAGCACTACTGAGCAACCACCCCATCAGCTCCACGAACACCACCAAAGAGTGGTCTCGGCACCAAAGCACTACTGAGCAACCACCCCATCAGCTCCACGAACACCACCAAAGAGTGGTCTCGGCACCAAAGCACCACTGAGGCACATCCCACTCCATGCAGTCAGCCCCACATGGCAGTTTGTCCTCTGTAGTCCTGCTCAGTACTCACAGCCAGTCAATCTGTGAGTCAGTCCCATCCACAACATGCCAAAAGAAACCACAGCTTAACTACTACAGGAGGACACACATAACCCACACAAGAGATACTCCTGGAACACCCGACTCAGGTGAACAGTGATACTGAGCTACTGGGCCCCAGAGACACCTACTACAGAAGGCCAAGACTGGAAGATACGGCAGATCTACCTAATAAAATAGAAACAAACCCAAAGAGGCAGCCAAAATGAGGAGACAAAGAAACGTCATAAATATAAGAACAGGACAAAATTTAAGGGGAAAAAAAGATAAAAAGAAGGCAAGTAATCTACCAGATACAGAGTTTAAAACACTGTTTATGAACTTAGGGAAAGAATAGATGAACTCACTAAGAACTTCAACAAAGAAACAGGAAACATAGAAAAGGACATAGAAACCATAAAAAAGTCACAAAAAAAGAATTCAATTAAGAATACACTAGAAAGAATCAACAACAAATTAGATGAAGCTGAGAATCAAATCATCAATTCAAAGACAAGGTAGCAGAAAACAATCAGAATGAAAGAAAAAGGAATCAAAAAAAATTATGATAGTTTAAGGGATTTAAGGGACAACATCAAGCACACCAACATTCACATCACAGGCACCAGAAGAATAGAGAGAGCAAGGGGTAGAGAAACTATCTGAACAAATAATAATGGAAAACTTTCTTAACCTGGCTAAGGAAATAGACATACAAGTTCAGGAAGTACAAAGTCCCAAACATAATGAACCCAGAGAGGCCCACACCAAGACACATAATTAAAATGCCAAAGGTTAAAGACAAAGAGAAAATGTTTAAAACAGCAAGAGAAAAGCAGTCAGTTACCTACAGGGGAGCTCCCATAAGATCATCAACTGATTTCTCAACAGAAACTCAGCACACTAGAAGGGATTGGCAAGAAATATTCAAAGTGATGAAAAACAAGAAGCTACAACCAAGATCACTCTACACAGCAAAGCTATCACTTAGAATCCAAAGGAAAGGTAAAGGGCATCCCAGACCAAAAACAAACAAACAAAAAAAAAGGCTAAAGGAGTTTATCACCACCAAACCAGTATTGCAAGAAATAGTAAGGAGACTTCTTAAAAACTAAGGAAAAAAATGTTAAATTATGAATGATAAAATGGCAACTACATAACAATCAATAATTACTTTAAATGTAAATGGATTAAATGTACCAATCAAAAGACAAAGGCGGCTGAAGAATAAGAAAACAGGACCTATACTGCCTGTAAGAGACCCACTTCAAATCAAAACAAAAACACAGACTAAAAGTAATGAGATGGAGAAAGCTAATTAGTACAAATGGAAATGGAAAAACAAAAACCTAAGGTAGCAATACTTATAGCAGACAAAACAGACTTTTAAAAAGGCTATAAAAAGAGACAATGAAAGACATTACATAATTATAAAGAGATGAACCCAACAAACGGATATTACCCTTGTAAACATTTACATACCCAAGGTAGAAGCACCTAATATATAAAACCAATTTTGAAACACATAAAGGGAAAGAATGACAGTAACAGTCATAGTAACACCCCATTGGCATCAATGGATAGATCATCCAGAGGGAAAATCAATAAGGATAAAAGTAGCCTTAAATGACACCTTAGTCCAGATTGATCAAACTGATACTTTTAGAATATTTCACCCCAAAGCAGCATAATATACATTCTTTTCAAGAACATATAAAATGTTTTCCAAAACAGACCACGTATTGGCCACAAAACAAGTCTCATTAAATTTAAGAATAATGAGATCATACCAAGCATCTTCTCCAATCACAATGGTATGAAATTAAAAATCAATTACAAGAAGAAAACTGAGAAACATATAAACACACAGAAGCTAAATATGCTACTAAAAATGAATGGGTTAACAATCAGATCAAGGAAGAAATCAAAAGAACTTTAAAACAAATGAGATAAAATTACAACAAACTAAAACCTACAGGACACAGCCAAAGCAGTTGTAAGAGGGAAATTCACAGCTGTACAACCCACCTTGAAAAAGAAACAAAAAAAAAAAATCTCCAATCTACAATGTAACTTTACACCAAAAGGAACTATTAGAAAAAGAAGAACAAACAAAGCCTAGTCCTCCAGGGGATGAGTACTGGGTGAGTTTACAACTCAGGCTGCCATTTCTTGGCATCTCTGGAGCAGCCACCCCCTCCTCAATCTTGCTTGGGACATCTCCCCTCTGGTCACAAAGCATGGTCATCCCAGCCCAGTAACAGACATGCTGAGCTTCTCCCACAGAACACTTAGGCACTGGTCAATACATATAAAATGCTGAAAAGAAATGACTGCAAGGATCTCAATGAACTGCTACACATATCCCTGCAGCTGGAGACTCTAAGTCCATCATCATGTGTTGGATGTCCATTCAGGATGGTACTGATGTTAGTGTGGACTTGCTGAAAAAAGCCAAACATCAAGAGCTGTTTGATCAGATTATGTACCACTTGGACCTTACTGAAAGCGACAATTTGGACTGAGATTTACGGATTTGGCACAAGTAGCACATTGGCTGGATGGCACAAATAGGATCAAAATGGCCCTGACTGGTGTGGCTCAGTTAGTTAGGCATCATCCCACAAAGCAAAAGGTCACCAGCTTGATTCCCAGTCAGGGCACATGCCTGGGTTGTGGGTTCAGTCCCCAGCCAGGGCACCTACAGGAGGCAACCGATCGATGTTTCTGACACCAAAGTTTCTCTCCCTTCTTCCTCCCTCCCTTTTCCTCTCCCTAAAAATAAATAAAATCCAAAGAGTATTATAAAGCACATAAAAACTGATTCACCCTATTGTCTGCATTTTCAAGTTAAGTTTTATTCCTCAGAACCAAATTATCTTCATGAACAACTAACTCAGTATTATTTGTTCTTCAATTAATTAAAACAAGATATTCTTAGTGGAAAATTAGAGTGTCCCTCTGATACAACAGTTCAGTTGGCAGTTTCTATCTGCAAGCTGAACTTGGTGACTAAGATCATGCTAAGCATAGTCCTGAACATGTATCTGACGATATCTCAGAAGATTTCTCAGGATATCTCAGGAGATTTGTATTTGTGAACCAGCTACCCATTTTCACTCCACTTCATGCCATCCAAATAGATTGAGGTTAAAAGAATCAGACACACTAAAAGCACACTCAAAAGGAAACATATCCAAATACGAAATATCAGTCTTTAGTTGATATTTTTCTAAGGTGACCCATGCCTTAATTTCAGTTAAGTGCCTACAATTCTATACTTTTAATTAATATGATGTTTCATTAAAAACATTTATATGTTGAGAAACACAAGTATTTTAATTTACCAAATGGTCTAGAAATCACATTAATAATGTGATTCATGTACACAGATAAATCTAAATGGTTACTTTTGCATGTTTAACTAGTTAATCAAGTTAACTGAATGGTTCTGTTACTACTGGATAGTTGTACAAAATGGAAAATGTGTTTACTTTTGTCATTTCAATTTCCTGTTTTCTCTTTTATCTCATGCATTTAATAAATTTCCTGATTTCCAACAGCTTAATAATCTGGCCTTGTACAACCTTTAAAATAAAATTCTGAAGTCAAAACTAAAAAAAATAATAATCACAAAGCCCAAACTGAGGAGAAGGAAGGAAATAATAAAGATCAGAGCAGAAGTTAACAGCATCCAAGAAAACACTACGAAAGATCAATGAAATCAAGAGCTGGTTCTTAATACAATCAACAAAATTGATAAACCTTTACCCAGGCCAATCAAGAAAAAAAAAGAAAGAGGACCCAAAATAATAAAATTGAAAATAAAACAGAAGTAACTGACACCATAGAAATACAAAGGATTATAAGAAAATATTACAAACTATATGCCAACATACTGAACCACCAGGATAAAAAGAATAAATTCCTAGAATCATACAGTCTTCCAAGACTGAAGAAACAGAAATAGAAAATATGAACAGACTAGTAACTACTAAAGAAATCAATCATTAATCAAACTCCCAACAAACAAACGTCCTAGACCAGATGGCTTCACAGATAAATTCTACCAAACATTCAAAGAAGAACACCTATACTTCTCAAACTAATCCAAAAAATTCAAGAAGGAATGCTCTCAAACTCATTTTACAAGGACATCATTACCCTGATTCCAAAACCAAAGACATTACAAAATAAGAAAACCATGGGCCAATATCCCTGACGAACAGAGATGCAAAAAATCCTCAACAAAATATTAGCAAATCTAATTCAGCAATACATTAAAAAGATCATACAACGTGATCAACTGGAATTTATCCCTGGGATGTAAAGTTAGTATCTTGCAAATCAATTTAATACTTCAAATCAATCAACACGATATACCATATAAATAAAACAAAGGATAGAAATTATATGATTATAGCAATAAATGCAGAAAAAGCATCTGACAAAATCCAACATCTATGTATGATAAAAGCTCTCAGCAAAATGGGAACAGAGAAAACATACCTCAACATAGCAAAGGCCATTATGACAAACCCACAACTAACATCATACTCAACAATGAAAAGCTAAAAGTCTTAAGATCAGAGACAAGACAAGGCAGATCATTTTCACCAACTCTATTCAACATAGTAATGGAGCTTCTAGCCATAGCAATCAGACAATAAAAATTTTTTTTAAAAAGAGATCTAAATTTTTTTTTAAAGAAGTAAATCTGTCATTTGCAGATGACATGATACTATGCATAGAGTACCCTACAGAGTCCACCAAAAAAATATTCAAAATTGGTAGCACTTTAATACACCAATAATAAACTATGAGAAAGATAAATTAAGAAAACAATCCCATTTACAATTGCATCTAAAAATAAAGTTAACCAAGAAGGTAAAAGTCCTGTATTAGAAAAAAATTTAAAAACAATGAAGAAAGAAATTTAAGATACAAATAAATGGAAGCTATTCCATGCTCACAAACAGGATGAATCAACATGCTTAAAATGTCCTCACTACCCAAAGCAATCTTAAGGTTTAAATGCAGTCCCTATCAAAATACCAATGGCATTTTTCACAGAACTAGAACAAATAATCCTAAAATTTATATAGAATCAATCACAAAAGAACCCAAATAGCCACAGCAATCTTGAGAAAGAAGGAAAAAAGTTGGTGATAGTACGCTACCTGATATCAAACTATACAAGGCTACAGTAATTAAAACAGCATGGTACAGGCATAAAAACAGACACATATATCAATGAAACAGAGTGAAGAACCCAGAAATAGAGAGTCAATTAACCTATGACAAAGAAGGCAAGAATATACAATGGAGGAAAGACTATACAATAAAATGGAGTAAAGTCTATTCAATAAATGGTGTTGGGAAAACTGAACAGATACATGCAAAAAAAATGAAACTAAACCACTTTTTTACACCACAAACAAGAATAAACTCAAAATGGATTAAAGACTTAAATGTAAGACTCTAAATCATAAAACTCCTAGAAGAAAACATAGGCAGTAAACTCTCTGACATTGCTTTTAGTAATATTTTTTGGATATGTCTCCTCCAGCGAGGGAAAAATAAAAATAAATGAATGGGACTACCTCAAACTAAAAGGTTTTGCACAGCAAAGGAAACCATCAACAAAATGAAAAGAGAGCCAACTGAATGAGAGAAGATATTTACCAATGATACATCCAATAAGAGATTAATATCCAAAATATATAAGGAACTCACACAACTTAAAACTAAAAAGACAATCTGATTTAAAAATGGGCAGACGAGCTATATTAACATTTCTCCAAAGAGGATGTACAAATGGCCAAAAAACATGAAAAAATGTTCAATGTTACTAATCATCAGAGAAATGCAAATTAAAACCACCATGAGGTACAAACAGCTGTCATCAATAAATAACAAACAAGTGTTGGTGAGGATGTGGAGCAAGTGTGCACTGCTGGTGGGACTGCAAATTGGTACAGCCACCACCGAAAACAGTATGGAGGCTACTCAAAAAATTAAAAATAGAACTACCATATGATTCACCAATCACACCTCTTGAAATTTAAAACAATAATTCAGAAAGATATTAATGCACCCCTTTGTTCACCTCAGCTTTATTTATGATAGCCAAGATATGGAAGCAACTTAAGTGTCCATCAACAATCAGAAAAAGATGTCGTGCATATATAAAATGGAATACTACTCAGCCATAAAAAATGAAATCTTACCATTTGTAATAACATAGATAGACCTAGAGCTTATTATGATAAGTGAAATAAGACAGACAGAGAAAAACAGATTTGACTTCACTTATATGTGAAATCTAAAAAACAAAAAGGAATAAACAAAACAAACTCCTAGGTACTGAGAACAAACTGAAGGTTATCAGGTGGGAGGGTGCTTGTGGAGGCTGGATCAAAGGGGTGAAGGAATTAAGAAGTACAAAATGGCAGTTACAAAATAGGGGGATGAAAAGTACAGCACAGGGCACACAGACAATAATAGTGTAATAACTATGTATGGTGTCAGGGGTGTACTGGACTCACCGGGGGAATCACTTCCTCAGTTATATTAATGTCCAACCACTATGCTATACACCTGAAACTAAAATAACATTGAATGTCAACTGTGATTGAAAAAATAAATAAAAATTAAATTTAAAAACTGATAATTCTATTACTGGAAAACTTTTAAATATGTCTGGAACTAGTTGGGTATGTGAATCCACTTTCCAACAGTAAATTTTATAAAATCTAAATACAGATCAAGTATTTCTAAGAAAAACCTAGCATCTGAGTTAAGATATGCTGTAAAAGTATACAATTGGAGACTTCCGGCCAAGATGGAGGCATAGGTAGATGCAATGTGCCTCCTCGCACAACCAAGATGAGGACAGCAACAATACAGAAACAAAATAACAACCAGAACTGACAGAAAATTGAAGTTTATGGAAGTTGGACACCCAAGGATTTAAAAATAGACACTTTCATCCAGACCGGTAGGAGGGGCAGAGTCGGGCAGCCAGGCAAGGGACACGGAGCAGAGAGCTGAGCACCCCGGGCGGCATGCAGGCCCACAGCAGGCAGACCCTGGGCGCACAAGCAGCAGTGGCTGGTGGGCCCCGGCCAGGGGGTGGTGACCGGCAGACCCAGCGAGGCAGCCATTGTGAAGCAAGGCACTGCACGCAACTCAGGGTCCCAGCACCGGGAAATAGAACCTTGGGTCACTGACTGAAAAGGAAGGTCCCACGGGGTGCACAGGCCCACCCACACCAGAATTGGTGCCAGAGGGGCCTGGTCGGCTTGTGGAAAGTGGCGGAAGGGTCTGGGGTCCTGCAGAGGGCGGAGTGGGCGCCATTGTTCCTTCTTGGATCCCGCCCCCACATACAGCAACACAACCCAGTGACTGGGGTGCCCCGCCCTGGTGAACTCCTAAGGCCCCGCCCCTCACTACAGGAGCTCCACAAAACCAAAAAACAAAACAAAACAAAAAAACAGCAAAAAGATGGCTCAAACAGAAGAAGAATGGAAAGCTCCAGAACCCA
>JAPYXV010005555.1:0-10437 GCA_028533065.1 Trachops cirrhosus | reverse complement strand
TGAAGTGGTATCTCATTGTGGTTTTAATTTGCATCTCTCTGACAGCTAGTGATATTGAGGATCTTTTCATGTGTCTCTGGATGGTCTATATGTCCTCCTTAGAGAGGTGTTTATTCAAGTCCTTTGCCCATTTTTTAATTGGGTGGCTTGTCTTCTTAGAGTGGAGTTGTGTAAGTTCTTTATATATTTTGGAGATTAAACTCTTGTCTGAGGTATCATTGGCAAATATGTTTTCCCATACAGTTGGCTCTCTTTTTATTTTAATACTGTTTTCTTTAGCCATGTAGAAGCTTTTTATTTTGATGAGATCCCATCTGTTTATTCTTTCCTTTATGTCCCTTGCTCTAGGGGACATGTTGGTAAAAATGTTTCTGTGTGCAATATCTGAGATTTTCCTTCCTATGTTCTCTTCTAGGACTTTAATGGTGTCACGGTTTATATTTAAGTCTTTTATCCACCTTGAATTTATTTTTGTGTATAGTGTAAGTTGGTGCTCGAGTTTCATTTTTTTGCATGTAGCTGTCCAGCTCACCCAGCACCATTTGTTGAAGAGGCTGTTTTTACTCCATTTTATGTTGCTGCCCCTTTGTTGAATATTAATTGACCATAGAGACTTGGGTTCATTTCTGGGCTCTCTGTTTTGTTGCACTGATCCATGTGTATGTTTTTATGCCACTACCAGGCTGTTTTGATTACAGTGGCCTTGTAATATAGTTTAGTGTCAGTTATTGTGATCCTTCCTACTTTACTCTTCTTTCTCCAAATTGCAGCAGATATTTGGGGTCATTTATGGTTCCATATAAGTTTTTGAAGTTTTTGTTTTATGTCTGTGAAATATGCCATTGGTACTTCAATAGGTATTGCATTGAATGTGTAAATTGCTTTCGGTAGTATGGACATTTTGATGATGGTAATTCTTCCAGCTCTTCCAAACAAACATGGTGTATGTTTCCATTTGTTTGTGTCTTCCTTGATTTCTTCCTTCAGTGTTGCGTAGTTTTTTGCATATAGGTCTTTTACTTCTTTGGTTAGGTTTATTCTTAGGTGTTTTTTTTTTCTTTTTGCTAAATCAAATGGGATATTTTTTCTTGATTTCGGCTTCTGCTGCTTCAATGTCAGTATATGAAAATGCCTTTGATTTCTGGATATTGACTTTGTAGCCTGCTGTTTTGTGAAAATCATTTATTAGGTTAAGCAGTTTTTTTTTGTGGAATCTATAGGATTTTCTGTGTACACTATTATGTCATCTGCAAACAGTGACAGTTATGTTTCCTGCTTTCCAATTTAGATGCTTTTTATTTCCTTTTCTTGTCTGATCGCTGTGGCTAAAATTTCCAATACTATATTGAATAGAAGTGGTGAAAGTGGACAGCCTTGTCTTGTTCCTGATCTTAGTGGAAAAGATTTTAGTTTTTGCCCATTGAGTATGATGTTGGCTGTCGGTCTCTCATATATGGACTTTATTATGTTGAGGAATGCTCCCTGTATTCCCACTTTGCTGAGTGTTTTTATTATGGATGGGTGCTGTATCTTATCAAATGCTTTTTCTGCATCTATTGATAGGATCATGTGATTTTGTCTTTGCTTTTCTCTATGTGATGTATTACATTTACTGAGTTGCAAATATTGAACCATATTTGCATCCCTGGGATGAATCCCTCTTGGTCATGGTTTATGAACTTTTTAATGTATTGCTGGATGTGGTTTGCCAATAGTTTGTCAATGATTTAGAATCTACATTTATCAGTGATGTTGGCCTGAGGTGTTCTTCTTTGTTGTGTCTTTATGTGGTTTTGGTACTAAGATGATGCTGGCTTCTTAAAAAGAGTTTGGGAGTCTTCCATCTTTTTGGATTTTTTTGAATAGTCTTTGAAGGATAGGGGTTAGCTCTTCCTTAAACACTTTGTAGAAATCTCCTGTGAAACCATCCAGTCCTGGACTTATGTGTGTCAGGAGTTTTTTGGTTACTGCTTCAATTTCATCTGATGTTATTGGTCTGTTCAGGTTTTCTGCTTCTTCTTCATTGAGTTTTGGAAGATTATATTTTTCTAGGAATTTGTCCATTTCACCTAGGTTTTAAAATTTCTTGGCATACAGTTCTTCATAGTAATTTCTTACAATCCTTTGTGTTTCTGTGGTATCAGTTGTAATGTCTCCTCTTTCATTTCTGTTTGTGTTTATTTGGGTCCTCTCTCTTCTTTTCTTAATGATTCTGCTTAAAAGCTTGTCGATTTTCTTTATCTTTCCAAAGATCCAGCTCCTGGATTTATTGATCCTTAGAATTGTGCTTTTAGTCTCTGTGTCATTTAATTCTGCTCTGATCTCAGTTATTTCCTTCCTTCTACTTGCTCTGGGCTGTCTTTTTTGTTGTTTCTCAAGCTCTTGTAGTTGTATGGCTAAGTTTTTTTTTATATGTTTCTATCTTTTTTTGGTAGGCCTGTGTCTCTAAGAACTTCCCTTGCAGGACTGCCTTCACTGTGTCCCATAATTTTTTGGTTGTGTGAGTTCATTTTCGTTTGTTTTCAGAAACTTCTTGATTTCTTCCCAAATGTCATTCTTGACTCATTCATTTTTTAATAGCATGCTATTCAATCTCCATGACTTTAAGTATTTTGGGTTTTTCCTTGAAGTTGGTTTCTAGTTTCAGTTCCTTGTGGAAGGAGAAAATGTTTGATATAATTTCAATTTTCTTGAATTTGTTGAGGCTTTTTTTTGCTTCCTATCATGCGGTTTATCTTTCGAAATGTTCCATGAGCATTAGAAAAGACTGTGAATATTGCTTCTTTGGGATGAAAGGCTCTATATATATCAGTTAAGTCCATTTCATCTGGGCATTGTTCAATGCCACAATAGCTTTGTTGATATTTTGTTTAGAAGATCTGTCCACTTTTGACAGTGGGGTTTTAAAATCCCCTACTATAATTGTATTGTTGTCAATACCTTTTTTGAAGTCCTCGAAGATTTTCTTTATGTATTTGGGTGCTCCTATGTGGGGCGCATATATATTTACAATGTTTATGTCTTCTTGGTGGATTCTTCCCTTGAGTATTATGAAGTGACCTTTTGGATCTCTCTTTATGGTCCTTTTTTAAAAGTCTCTTTCTTCTTAGATAAATATTGGTACCCTGGCTTTTTTTCCTGTCCATTTGCTTGGAATATTTTATTCCAGCCCTTCACTTTCAATCTGTGTAGGTCTTTTGTCCTGAAGTGGGTCTCTTGTATGCAGCATATGTGTGGGTCATGCTTTCTTATCCATTCAGCTATTCAATGTCTTTTGATTCAAGCATTTAGTACATTTATGTTTAAGTTTATTATTGATAGGTACTTATTCATTGCCATTTTTTTGTACCTGTGTTCCTGTCTCTCTCTCTCTCTCTGTCTTTTCCTTCCTTTCCTTAAAGCAGTCCTTTTAGCATATCTTGCATAGCTGGTTTTTTGAGGAGTATTCTTTTAGACTTCTTTTCTCTGGGAAGCTCCTTATTGGCCTTCCATTTTAATTGAGAGCCTTTATGGGTAAAGTCGCCCTGGTTGCAGGCTTCTGGTTCTCATTACTTTGGATATTTCTTGCCATTCTCTTCTGGCTTGGAGCATCAGTCTTATTGGCACTCCCTTGTATGTTACTTCCTTTTTCTCTCTTGCTGCCTTTAAGATTCTCTCTTTGTCTTGGAATTTTGCCATTTTAATTGTGATGTGTCTTGAGGTGGGCCTGTTTGGGCCCTCTTGATTGGGACTCTGTGTTTCCTGGATTTGTGTGACTCTTTTGCTCATCAAATAGGAAAGTTTTCTATTGTTACTTTTTCCAAGAGGTTTTTTATCCCTTGCTTTTCTTCTTCTCATTCTGGTATCCCTATTGTAAGGATATTATTTCGTTCCTTGTTGTCCTGCCTTTCCCTTAATCCCTGTTCATTTTTTCTGAGTCTTTTTTCCTTTTATTGCTCTGTCTGGGTGTTTTTTTGTACCTTGTCCTCCAGCTTGCTGATCTGATTCCTGCTTTATCAAGCCTGCTTTTTGTTCCTTGAGTTCAGGAATTGTATCCTTCATTTCCTGTTGTCCCTTGTTGATAGTTTCAATTTCCTTTTTCATGTTGATGTAGTTTTGCAGGGAACTCATTGCAGTTTCTCTATAATTTCTGGTAAGTCTCTGTTAGCTCATTGAGCTTCGTGATAACCATTGCTTTAAACTCAATATCTGAATTTCTTCTATTTCATTTAGGATTCTTTGTGAGGCTTCCTACTTTCCTTTCATTTCGGAATTTTTTTCTTTGTCTTCTCATTTTTTGTGAGACTCTTGTTGTTAGCCTCTACTTCATAAATTTATCTTTTCTGACTCCTTGGGTTCATGGTGTGAACGTCTATGATAGAATATCTGTGAAATTCAGTGGTGTAGTCTCCTTAATCTCCTGAGCTTGCTGGTTTTGGGCTGTCATATATGTTGGCTCTCTGTATGTCTTTGTGTTTTTTTGTTGTTGTTGGATGTTTCTTTGATGGGTCCTTCCCTCCAGCTCGTTAACTGAGGGTCATTCCATCCACCATGTCTTGTATTCTATTGTGCAGGTGTGGACAGGTTTTGTTGAAGCTGATTCTTCTGTGTGTGCAAGGTTTTGAGGCTTCTCTCTCGCTCTTGTGTGTTGTGGACAATTTCTCCACCATTTAGTCCTATTTCCAGATAGGTCCTGGATTGAGGTTAGTGTGACTTCCACTCCCTCTGTTACCTTCTTCCATTGTTATCTGTTGATGCTTCCTTTGTTGTTGGGTTTCCTCTTCCAGCAGGTGTACTGGTGTTTTATGCTCCTATCTTGCAAGTTCTCTGAAGTAGGAAAGAGAAATTTGTCTCACTGTCTGTGTTGTTCAGATGACCCCTGTTTGGGTCTAACTCTGATCTTTTCACAAGTCCAGGTTTTATTGTTTCATCTGTGGGAAAAGAAGAAAACAAGGGAAGAAAGGAAGGAAGAAGGAATGAAAAAGGAAAGGAAGGAAGAAAGGAAGGAAGGAGGAAAGGAAGAAGGAGTAAAAACAAATAGAGAAGGAATGGAAGGAATAAGGAATTCAAAAAAATAATAAAGGAAGGAAGAAAGAATAAAAAGATAAAGGAAGGAAGGAAGAAGGAATAAAAAAGATAGAAGGACAGAAAGGAAGAAGGAATTTAAAAAAATTAAAATTGAAAAAAGAAGGAATAAAAAAAGAAAGAAGGAAAGAAAAGAAAAAGGAATTTTTCTAAAAAAAGCCTTCTGCTGACTTTAAACTGGTCAAGCCAATTCTCCTGGTTTTCCTGGCTGGTCAGTCTGAGGAGAGATTGGTTTTGCTTTTCTCCCTTCCTGAGCCACACATTTCACTGTTTTCCTGCCTCCAGCCCAGTTCGTCATTGCCTTTCTGTGCTCTGCCTGGGCCTTTAGTCCACTAGTTGCACTGTCCTTGAGGTGCACAAATTAGGGCAACTCATACACTGCCTTCTTGCTCTTTCCTGTCCTAGATGCTAGGGAGTTTCAATGCCCCTTCAGGGTAGTTCAGCCCTCCACTGAGTCAAGTCTTTCCCGGGATTGCTGTCTCCCTGAGCCCTGTAGCTCCCCTCTGTGGGGCGTTTCAGCCTTCTTCCTAGAGAGCCTTTTGGCCCTGCAGGGCTCCAGGCGCAGGAGCTAGGTGGAATGTGCTCTGTCCCTGGTGCTTCAGATGTGTGCATAGACCAGCTGCTGCCAGACCTCAGATCTGGTGTGCACCATCCAGAGGCTGCAGGCTGCGAGGGTAGGGGCGCAGGAAGTGGGGGGCTGCTGCAGAGAATTCTCCAAACAGCCATAGAGTGTCTCTTTTCCTTTTTGAAAAATTCCTCCTATTCAAGCCCACCAGTCCAAACAAGTACCTGGTCTCTCGTACAGCTCAGCCTGGCTCTCTCTCAAGAATCTTGCAGCAGACCCGGCAGGTGCTGGGCCTGGGGCTGCAGCCACCCTGGTCCCTATGCTGATCCCAGGGACTTTATTGTCCTTAAGCACTCTCCTTACCATCTGATTTTTCAATGTCCTCTCCAATTTTTGGTCTCCAATCTTCATATATGCTGGAATACTGTTGGCTGTTTGCTCTGTTCCTCAGAAGTTCGACTAGGTGTTTCACAAGTGCACATGGGGAAGTGGACTCTGCTCCCACCTATTTTGCACCATCTTCTCTCTCCAAGTAATAACAATTTTTATAGTCATGTGTTAATCCAACTATCCACTCAAACATTTATTGAGGTCCTATTGTGGGCCAGTCATGGTGATGGGTATTGGGGAAACAGCAGCAGGTAAAATTTTGGCCTTTAATGTATCTGGAGCAAGGATTCAATGAATAATTTGTCCCCTTTGAACTAAAACTGAGGCTAATGTTGGCCACTGTTAATGCAACCACCTTTGAGCACCTCTTTGGTGCCAAATAGGAAAGAATAAATGGAAGTAGTCATTTCTACTTGGGGGCAATATGAGTCTAATATTGAACTTCTAAGGAACCTACTAGGGGCAATTATATGTGAGGGCCACTTCTTTTAAGAAATTAATAAAAATGTCTTGCTTTTCTTAACTCTGGTTCCCTGATTGTATTTCTTTACAGAGGCTAATGGTTGCACCCAAAGGTCTGTTTTCCATGACATCTGTCTTTCACAAAGTCTCCTCCTCTTGCTGCAGGGGGATTACCAGAAAACAGGTGCAGAGAACTTGATGAAGACCCTGGCAAACTGGAAACTGAATCCAGGTGGCCTGAGGTCTAACCAGTGGCATCAGAATTTGTATAATCAATAAGACTCAGGTGGCCCTCCAGTACTCCTGGAAATCTTTGCCCCAATGCCTAACTTTATACCTTCTATGGGCTTTGATTCATGGGTACATGTTTCCTAGATGGTTTCATGGGAAATGCACTTATTTGATATAGGAATGAAAAGCAGTAGCTGGAGAACAAATATCAACTGGCAAGAATTCTCTGGTAAGATAAAAAAATGCAGGCTGTAAGGTTGATAAATTTGTGCTCATGCATGAGGATGACACATGAAACTCAGTATGCCAAAGTATTACCCAGAGTGTTTAAAATTACAGATACTTGGACTCCACCCCCAGAAATTTAGATTCAACTGGTCTGAAGTTCTTACAAGGTGATCCTCATGTGTCAGAATCACCTCAGAAGCTTTTAAAAAATACTGATACCTGGCCTCTCCTGGGAAACTCTTGATTTATTTGGTCTGAGTTGAGACCTGTGGACCATGAGAAGGAAGATACCCACTGGGGAGGGCTCCTGGTGGCTCAAATTTGGAGGAAAAATCCCAGATCCTAGCAGCCATTTTTACACAGAGGCCTCTCACACAAACTACTTCAGGAAGAAGCTTGCATTCAACTGCCTGCCTGCACTATGTTTCTGCCATTTGAGCCAGCCCTTACAAAGGATTTCCTGGAGGCCTATTTCAGCCAATAGGACTGAGACTTTCCCTGTCTAATTGGAGCTGCACAGCTATATCTCCATCATCCTCTTTAATGACCAATCAGAGTTGTTTCATTTTGACCAATCAGGAGAGTCAGTGCATTTTACAACACACTATGAGGATTTGGAGTCCTTATTTGCTTGTGGATGGACCAGTCAGAGATCAGGGTTGGGGACTTCTATCTATGGGTAAGCTGGCTCCCCCCACCTTGTTCTGAGAGCACAGTTTCCCTTTAGTTTCCAAACAGGAACTAAAATTAAAACATCAGAAGATTTGCTGAGATAAAGATGTTTAGTGAAGATGTCTTACTGGAGTGGAGGGCAGTGAATCAGAATAGAGCAGAGCTGTCTAGCTGGAGAGGTGCATGTCGCTAGGGCCACCTTGCTGACATGCTGTTGCATAGCACTGTTGCCTCATAATTGAGCTCTAACACTATTGAGCTATTCTACTGTTGTTTTGCTGTATCACAATTTTGCTGTTTGCATTGAATAAAGTGTTTCCTTCATCACTGCATCCCAAATTTGGTGTTCTTGTTGGGACTGAGATTGACAAGCCATGGCATTGATGTCACTTTTTTCAAAAGCTCCTCAGATGATTCTAATGGGAAGCCAGAGTTGAACACCAAACATTTTTAAAAACATTCCCTTTACTGTCCTGAAATGAAATTTATAGGTAGTATAACATACTTATACATATCATTAAAAAAAATAAAATAGTGTTCATTCTGTAATATAAAGAAAATAAAAAAGTCGTGTTTGACAAATTTATATAGAAATATTTATTTATTTTAATATATTTTATTGACTATGCTGTTATAGTTGTCCCAATTGCCCCACTGCTCCACTTCACCCAGTACCCCCCCATTCCTTCTTGCAATCTCCTACCTTAATTCATGTCCAAGGGTCCATTTAAGTTCTTTGGCTTCTCTATTTCCCATACTGTTATTTGTTTTAATTTTAATTTTTATTTTCTTTTAATTGCTGTTCGAATACAGTTTTCTGTCTTTTATTCCCATCCAAGCTCACCCTCCCCAGTGCTCCCCACCTCCCTCCCATTTCCACAACCCCTAGTTTTTATCCATGTGTCCTGTATACTTGTTCCAGTAAACCCTTCCCCTTTTCCCTGAAATTCCCTCCCCTCTCCGATCTGGTCACTGTCAGCCTGCTCTCTATTTAAATGTCTTTGGTTATATTTTGCTTTTCTGTATTTTTTTGTTGTTTAGGTTTTGGTTAAAGGTGAGATCACATGGTATTTCTCTTTCACCCCCTGGGTTATTTCACTCAGCATGATGCTTTCCAGCTCCATCCATGCCCTTGCAAAGGGTAGGAGCTCCTTCTTTCTTTCTCTTGCATAGAATTCCATTGTATAAATGTACCATAGTTGTTTGATCCATTCACTTACTGATGTGAACCTAGGTTGCTTCCAGCACTTAACTATTGTAAATTGTACTGCTATGAACATTGGGGTGCATAGGTTCTTTTCAATTGGTGTTTCAGGGTTCTTAGGATATAGTCCCAGCAGTGGAATTGCTGGGTCAAAGGCAGATCCATTTTTAGTTTTCTGAGGAAGTTCCATACTGTTTTCCACTGTGGTTGTACCAGTCTGCAATCCCACCAAAATGCACTCAGGTTCACTTTTCTCCACAACATCTCCAACATTTGTTGTTTGTTGCTTTGTTTATGATGGCCATTCTGACCATTGGGTTTTAATTTGCATCTCTCTGATAGCTAATGATACTGAGCATCTTTTCATGTGTCTCTGGATCCTCTAAATGTCCTCGTTGGAGAAGTGTCTGTTCAAGTCCTCTGCCCATTTTTTAATTGGGTTGCTTGTCTTAAAGTGGAGTTGTGTAAGTTCTTTCTATATCTTGGAGATTAAAACCTTGTCTGAGGTATCATTGGCAAATATGTTTTCCCATACAGTTGGTTCTCTTTTTATTTTAATACTGTTTTCTTTAGCTGTGCAGAAGATTTTATTTTGATGAGATCCCATTTGTTTATTCTTTCCTTTATGTCCCTGGTTCTAGGGGATATGTCAGTAAAAATGTTTCTGCATGCAATATCTGAGATTTCCCTGCCTATGTTCTCCTCTAGGACTTTAATGGTATCACAGCTCATATTTAAATCTTTTTAAAAAATTTTTTTATTTTAGTATATTCAGTATAGTTTCTATCCTTTATTCCCATTCTAACCCACCCATCCATCCCTCCCTTCCTCCCTCCCATTTCCAACCCGCCTAGTTTTGTCCATGTGTCCCCTATATTTGTTCCTGTAAACCCTTCCCATTCTGCCCTGGAGTTCCCCTGAAATTCCCTCCCTTCTCCCCTCTGGTCACTGACACCCTGTCCTCTATTTCAGTGTCTTTTGTTATATTTTACTTGTTTCTTTCTTTTGTTGTTTAGGTTCCTGTTAAAGGTGAGATCATAAGGTATTTGTCTTTCAATGCCTGGCTTATTTAGCCTAGCATAATGGTTTCCAGCTCCATCCATGCTATTGCAAAGGGTAGGAGATCCTTCTTTCTTTCGGCTGCATAGAATTCCATTCTGTAAATGTACCATAGTTTTTTGATCCATTCATTTACTGATGGGCACCTAGGTTTTCCAGCACTTAGCTATTATAAATTGTGCTGCTATGAACATTGGGGTGCATAGGTTCTTTTGGATTGGTGTTTCAGGGTTCTTGGGATATAGTCCCAGCGGTGGAATTGCTGGATCAAAGGGCAGGTCCATTTTTAGTTTTCTGAGGAAGTTCCATACTGTTTTCCACTGTGGTCGTACCAATCTGCAATCCCACCAACAGTGCACTAGGGTCCCTTTTTCTCCACAACCTCTCCAACACTTGTTGTCTGTTGTTTTATTTGTGATGGTCATTCTGACTGGTGTGAAGTGGTATCTCATTGTGGTTTAAATTTGCATCTCTCTGATAGCTAGTGATATTGAGCATCTTTTCATGTGTTTCTGAATCTTCTGTGTGTCCTCCTTGGAGAAATGCCTATTGAAGTCCTTTG
>JAPYXV010005554.1:0-10438 GCA_028533065.1 Trachops cirrhosus | reverse complement strand
CACTTTTTGTCTCATTGCTGCCACCTCGGTCACTTTATGCCGAAACAAATGTGGAGAGGTTAAGGGCTGGCCCCAGTTGCACAGAGTGAGGCCAGGGTTAGAGCTCAGGTTTCTTTGCGCTCATCCACTGGACGAGGGATTCTTAATCATGCACAGGCATCTGCGTTGCCAGGGGAGCTTTTAAAAAATGCATAGGTGATGGTTTAAAAGCCCTCCAGGTGTCTCTGATGAGCACTGCTGGTTTGTTTACATTGCATTGGCTTGTAGTAAGAGTCTGCCTGCTTCCTTCCACCCGTTCTCTGTGTAGCTGTTAGGGTTCTTTGATAGTAAGCAACAGAAACTGACATTTGTCAGTTTAACTGAAAAAGCATTGATTGGAAGGATGTTGGGTAGTTGGTGCAATCATAGGAAAAGCGGAGCAAGCCCAGGCTGTGAGAAGCAGGGCAGCCGTGGGAAATCTTTGTCAACAGCTGGGGAGCCATCTTGGTTGGGAGTTTCCGTCAGATCTCAGCTCTGTGTCTCTCAACTCAAAATTCTGAGTTCCAGTAGAAACCCAATGATGTTGGTTGAGCCTTGTTCCCATTACTCTGCCAAATGGGGTGGTGGGGCCTCCTGAGCCAGTAGGACCCCCAAGGAAGAACTGAGTTCTCAGCAGGGAAGGAGGAGAGGATGGCGGGAAGGTGTATGCAGGAGGTGCCTGCTACATTCTGCGGGGAAATCCTCACATGCAGCTGAAACCATTCGATGGTTTCTCTTGGGGCTTGTTTTAGGAGCCGTGGAGGGAGGGGTAATGTCCTGCCTGCGGATGGAAGCTCGAATCTCTGAGATTCCATGATGGGCCATCATTTTCAGAGGGAACCCTTGGTAGAATTAATGCCACCGTGAGGGAACCTACATTTCTTGACTCTTCTCTGTGACTTTGGAATGGACTCTCTAGCAGAATGGGGAAGAAGCCCTGGTCACTCCATTCGGAAGGTCCATCTTGGTTAGCCTTCTGAGACTCCAATAGGGACATTTTGACTTTGAACCTGGCCACGGTTCTCAGAACCTCTGCTAATCCAGTGACGGGATAGTGTATTTCAGGGGGTCCGATCTTAGCTGGTGGGCCCAGGGCATTCCCGAGTGGGGCAGCTTCGAATAGGACACTTCTTGGGATGAGGAAGTGGATCCAGGTCTTTTCCAGGGTGGTTCTGTCTATAGCGCTGGAGTTTGGCTTTGGCTCATCCTTTATAACCAGAACTGCGGGACTAATCTTGTTTCCTTCTTCACTCAGACTGCCAGGATGCCTTGCATTATAGCACCTGTGCAGGACTTCGTTGAGATTTCTTTTCTTCCCAGTCCATATATTTTATCCTAATTCCTATGTGTTTCTGTCTGTGTATTTACTATTATCAGCTTCGTTCCCTTAGTGGAGAGAAGCTGGGTGGAAATAACATGGCCTCTCCTCTAATAGTTACTAGCTGGGCGTTCTCAGGCAAGACACAGAAATTCTTTGCGCCTCATTTTTCTATAAAATGCCCTGCTGCCTTCACTGGGTGGTTTTAAGGGTCAAGTGAATTAATGTGCACGAGAGGGATGTGTACAGCGATATAATTCTACAAAGTATTATTACGTGTTGTAGAGCAGCATGTTAAGAGTGGTATTTGGATGAGGCACCAGCAGGTTTTCTGTTGCTGTTCTGAAATTCAGCCAAGCACAAGGAGACAGGAAACCAGGAAGCAGGGATGGTATTTCCAAAATCGGGAGAGAGGGCCCTTCAGCATTGGGCCTGTCTGATTCCCTTCACCCTTTGCTGCTTCCGGCTGCTGCGAAGCTACTGAGGATCAGCCTGTTTAGTGGTGGGTGCTGGCCTCGTGGTAGAACCTGGGCTCTCGAGCTGAGGGATCCCACATTTCGCAGCAACTCATACACTTGCACCCCGCCCTGAGAATCAGGGAGGCCTGCAGATGAACCCCCAGGCGTCTCTGCTCACCAGGTCAAAGCTGGGGGAGGCTGAGTCACGGATCTAGGAGTTTGTCTGACTCAGCGCCCCTCTACCGCCCTGGTGTCCTGTTGGAAACCTGAATGGCTGGAAAGGAGAGAAGCAGTTTTACGGGCCTCTCTGTTGACATGAAATCTGTCCCATTTCAATCTAACAAAGCCATTCATCTTAACCTTGTCACAAAAGCGAGACATTTCTCTACCTGTAAAAATTATTTGTTTTTCCCCAGGGATAAGAATATCATGTGTGCCTTTTAAATAGGTTTGGGGACACTCTTAGTCAGGTCTGACTCAAGTGTCAGGACCTCTCTGAAATGATCTCCTTCCAGCCCAGGCAGCTTTTGGGGAGCATGTACCAGTGTGAGACTCCCCAAGGCTCCTCTGGGTCTTTGTCGGCCACAGCACATCTAAGGAGATGAGGACACCCCAGGAAGTGCCCCTGGAGTTGGTCGAGCGTGGCAGCTCAGGGACAGAGGGAAATCCAGTTTGTCCCCAATGATAAGCCATAATTTTTCATTATCGTGCCCTCTCTTTTCACGTAAAACTAGCCTTTGTCGGCCAGTGCGGAACCTGACTGTGGGTGGTGCCCAGACCTGACCCTGCACCTAGTAGCCCTTCCGACGGGCGTTCTGAAGGCTCGGTTCCACGTTCAGGGGTAAGGAGACATCGATTTCCTAACAACGGAAGTTTTATGCAAGGAAAAACACACATATCCCCACTGGGTCGAGAGTTTAAAGAAAGTCAGCACAAATGTTGCCCACTTTTTCCATGGCTGTTGCTTTCAAAGAAATTAGTTTAAATTCCTCGCAAGTAAATTCGACACAGTGAAAAAATCAATAGATTAAAAAAATCATACAGAATGATAATACTTCAAACATGAAATAGAAATTCCTTCTCTGCCCCCCGTCCTTGGTCCCGGAATACCCAATTTTAACTCTTACTTGTTTTCTGCCTTAAGTAATATGCATGTTATTAGAGGCATGATACTGTTGTATGATTTCTTCAAAAAATGTTTGGGTGTCCCCCCTTTTAGATGAGCTATAATTGACATATCAGATTGAATTTGCTTCACATGTGCGACCCAATGATTTGATATCTGTGTGTATTGTGGAATGACCACCACAATAAGTTTAGTTAATATTCACACATAGTTACAATTGTTTTCTTGTGATGAGAACTTGAAGGATCTACTTTCTTAGCAACTGTCAGACACACACTAAGTACCATATTGTTAACTATCAGGGCCACGCTGTACATTATATCCTCACGACTTATTAATCTTATAACTGGAAGTCTGTACCTTTTGATCAAATATTATATTATTTCTGGATGTGTCCATGTGTGTGCTGTTTATTAATTTCTTTTATGGCAGTTGAGAATTAAACACCCTATCACCACTTACACAGTCCCTCCCCATCAATCTTGATATATCACAAGTTTTGGTTGATTAATCTTTGTTTACATTATTAAGACTATGAAGATACTGCTCGCTGATGAAGCAAATAATGTCGTATAATTATGCTCCCATGCTTGCAAATGTGCTCTGTTCGCCCCTTTTGCTTCATTTCCCGTGTACCCAAGACGACGCCTCCATCCGCTACCCCTGCCCGGGATGTCTCCAGACCTGCCAGTCTCATCAACATTTCTCTCAAATACATCACATAACCCCTCGTTCCCCTCCCAACCCTCTACTGTTGCCCTCTGCTCTTTGTCCCCCTCTGTTCTAGCTTCTTTCTAGGACTGGTGCAGATCCATTGTTCTGTCGGTCACCACCCTCCTTGATTTATCCGTTGCTCCTTCTCTGTGTGGGTTTATGTTTTCATTTTGCCAAGACACATCTTCCAGGCGCTTGCTAACAAAGGACACGTGGGAGATCTATTTTCTGAGTCATTATATGTGAACATGTCTTTATTCTACCTTCATCCTTGGTTGACTGGCCAGCTGCAGAACTCCAGTCGGTTTTGCTCACTGTTGTCACCTTTGAAACCCCGGGCCCAGTACAGTCCCTGGCACGTGGCTGCCGCTCAGAATCCTGGTGGGATGACTGAGTGGAGAACTCGGGATTCACACCCAGGGCTGTAGACCCCAAAGCAGGTCTGTCTGTGTGTTTTGCTGCCTCTGTCAGGGTGGACAGCTAGATGGTTTAGGAGTTACTGTCTATGGCCTTTTTGCTGATGCCAAAAAAAATCCTAGGAATCATGCTTTAGCCGAGAAGAGCTCAGCAGTCTTGGAGCAGGCACAGCTCTGAGCAAGCTTGTTAGCAATATAGAGAGACAGGGTAGGGTAGCCTTAAAAACACGGACTATGGAACCAGTCGGCTAGGTAGGCACCCCAGCTGTATCCCTTCCTAGTTGCATGGCCGTGGGCATGTTTCTTAACCCCTCTGTGTCTCAATTTTCTCATCTGCAAAGTGGGGAAAATAGTGGTCTTGACCTCACGGGGCATATTGTAAAGAGTAAATGAGAAAACTCAGGTGAAGCCCTTTGAACAGGCCAAGCAGACAATAACTGCTCAGTAAATGATAGCTGATGGATGTCCTTGAGGGTGTCCTCTGTCCACCCCATGTCCATCCTTTTGTTCTTCGTTTCCTCACTCTGGCCAATTGGCCAAGTAGTTAACATTTGGAATTTGGGATCAAAGAGTTTGATGGTCGCACAAACTGTGTCATTGTGGACAAGTCACAGTGTTTCCAGATGGGGACCAGGCCCAGAGTGGGTTCTTGACTTTGTGCAGGAAAGATTTCGCAGCACGGGTCCAGGTGACTTTGAGAGTATGTGTACTAAAGCTGGGGACTGTGAACAAAGGAAGGGCTCAGGATAGAAGAAGCAACAGGAGAGAGCCTAGATGGGGCTCTGCTTTGGCTCCCCAGAAACGTTCTGGGGAAGAAGTGAGCCAAGGCTGGGCTGCTGCCAGCTCCCTGGAGAGTCAGAGAGAGGGGGCCTTGGAGGCAGGTTCAGTGGGCGAGCCCCGGATAAGCTGCCGTTGTTCACCGCTCCCCTGGGTGCACGTCTCATGGGGACCCTTGGAGAAAAGGCATGGTCATGCTCCAGAGGGATCACACACTGACATCCTTTGTTTTGTGGGGTTTTATCTCTTTGGCTGGCGAGAATCTTAGGGAGTGGTTTCAGCAGAATATTCATCAGCTTTCCAGGTGTGTTTTTAATATGCTGATACATCAAAATGAGCGTATAGGAGTGTTTGGGATTATCTGGTCAGCTTCACTGCTTTACTTTTATCTTGGGTCTGCTTGGCTCTGATTGGGTTTTTGTTATTTGTTCTCCTGACTTCATTTGTCTGTGGGTTTGGCTGGCACCAATGCCATTAATTGGGTCTCTATTACCTGTCTCCCCAAATCAGGGTGATTTAAGCTTTTTGTTCTCTGGTTAGGGAAGGAAGGCATAAACCATTTGTTCTCAAGTTTCCTTGGTTGGGGAAGATAAAGTCCTGTAATTCATTAGCTGTCTATAAGTTGCTCAACTAGTTTGGCCTTGTTAAATTATTTTGTCTCAGTTTCCCCATTCCACTTGCCAAAGAATTTCCCTAGTTTCTTACTATCCTGACTCAAACGGACTTCCCTGAGTCTCCATTTCCTTACCAGGAAGCAGTGGCCCCCTCCCCCGAAGCCTGTGCAAGTTCAGGTTCTTGGGGAAGATACCAGTGTTATTTATAGTCATCACTGCTGACGTAACTCACACAAAGGGCCACTCGCAGGTGTGCTGGGAATGCCGCTGGTTCTCCCGGTCTGCGCTACTCCCGTGTGTGCTGGCCTCACTCCCAACTGCTGGAGCCTGCCCTGCTTTTCCTAAAGGCTCCCTCTGGCCACTGAAGCCCTTTTGACTCACCCATGTGAAAGGCTGTACATGCTGAGAATTAGCACTCTCTTCCCACCCCCACACTCTTCAACCGAGACGGTCAGAGTTGTTGCAGACATGCCCCAGCTAACCTGAGAATAATCTGAGGTCTGTGTTCTACACGGGTTCCCAGTTGTCCGAACAGGTTCAACTCCCGTAACCCATAGTCAAGTGGTCAACACTGCACCATTTATCAGCTGGTCTTTCTTTCCCGTCTAGCTTTCTCGCTCTCCTTTATTCCAGAATAAACTGCCTGCTCTTGAATCCATGGCTCAGGGCTGCTTCTGGGGGATAGCATGTCTGGCGGAATTACCAGGTGAGGCTACTCAGTTTCTCGGTGGCCAGGGGTGTGGGGATGGGCGGGAGGACTTCCAGTATAAATGGTGGCTTGAGGATGCTCTGTCTCTTTGGGAAAAGTCTGCTCCATCCCTGTAGGACAGAGCAAGTTTCGGGTTTGGAGTTACTGCATGGGTCTTTCTGATCAAAGACAGGATGTGGCCTCATGTGGGGAGGTGCAGGTGACAGCACCTTCCATGGACACGTGAGGCCTGGGCCACGTGAAGAAGGGCCTTTGTCCGTGCGATGATGAGGCTTGGCACGAATTTGAGCCACCCTAGAGCATCTTTGCTTTCTGTCAGGGATCAGCTTTGGCCTCCTTCACGCCCACCTGTCCCCTGGCAAGCCCCTGGAAGCAGATGGGCCTCCCGGGGACAACAGTCCTCAGTTCTCCAGGTCCTGTTCGACCCTTCACGGTGGCCTGGAGGAGAAGGACAGCTCAGGCTTGGGAGAGGGAGATCTTCATTCATCAATTAATGACAGGGTTCCTCTTTATTGGCTCCTTCGGGGTTAAATCATGGGAATTAACGAGGGAGTGTGTGGCCGAGAGCCCTGCTGTTTATTTTAATAGCTGTCTTACATCTTGAGGGGAAAACAGAGAGCGAGCTGAGCTGGGCTGGAGTGAACCCAAGCGCAGCTTCCAGCCAAGTGTGGCATGTGGCATTCCGGGGCGCTTGGCTGGCGGCGCGGAGGCGGCCTGGGATGGTGCAGGAAGGAGTCCCAGGTGAGGGGTGTGGGCGGGCGACTCCTGCTCGCTGAGCTGACCTGTGTCAAGGAACACCGTCCCCTGTGTGGTCTGTTGCCTGCTTAATAGGAATTCTTGGCTATTATGTATCTTTTGGCTATTTTGTTTCCTCTCTCTCCCCCCCCTTCCTTGTTCTTCCTCCCAGAAGACCACGCAGTCATTCCTCAGTTCAGATATGGGGACAGTCTGACACCCAACCACTACTGTTCTCTTGTGATCTGTGCAGCGGGGCTGTGTGGTCCTCAGCTCCGACAGCCAGTTCCTGGACAAGGGTGCTCCTGCAGTGAGGGGGCAGAGCTGGGGCAAGGACCCCGGAGGCTGTCCTCTCTGTGCCCAGGGCCAGACAGCACTTCCTGAGAGCAAAGATGAGCTGTCACCAGCTCGGGAAGTGTACCTGTGACCCCGACAGGTAAAGACAGGCTGCTCTGGTCTGTGACAAGTGCTGAATCCTGACCAAAGAGACAGAAAAAAGCAGTATCCAGTTTTTCTCCCGTAGTGTTCAAGATCCGGGGCACTTTGAAGTGTTAAAAAAGGATGAAAGGAGATGATTTAGCTGATACAAATATTATTAACACTTGAGGAAGCAGATGGTCTCCTGTCAGAGAACTGCAAAATGGGGAAGAAGACGGAGTTTTTCTAGGAGAAGGAATAGAGAACAAGGAAGAGACAAACAGGAAGTACCTGATTGGCTGGGCCACACCGTGAACCTTGTTTGGGGTGAGAAGGCCCAGAGTTGGCTTGGTGTTCGGGGATTAGCTGACTGCATATACTGCATTTCTGGTTAAGCAGAACATTTATAAGGGCACGAAAATGACGTAGATTTGGGTTTGTTGATGTGGCACCACTGGCAGGAATGGCTCCTTCTTGGGCCTAGGATGTTACCCCAACAGAAGCCACGACTGAGCCTCTTGCTGGAGAGGACAGCTACAGCGTGCAGCTGTCACCATTTCTATGAAGGTGCACACCCTGACTACCCAGATCCTCCACCCCCCTTGCACTGGGCCCACCCAGTCCCCCCAGCCTTGTCCTTGAATTCTGCCATGGAGGGGCCTAAGCCCATGAGATGGATTATGGGGTGCTCCACCAAACCAGCTCCTCCTGGGGTTAACTTGGAATTTCAGCTAGTTACCCCCTCTCCTGGGAGGCTTGCTCATCTTGTTCCCAGCTTTGGGGACGCACCTCCAGCTCCTGAGGCCCTGGGACTGGTGGCTGCCATGTGACCCCCAGCAGCCCTGGTGCACCCTCCTGCCTCGCCCTTGCCAGGCCCTGTGCTAGTCTGTATCGTCCTCCTGCCCTCGGAAAGCCCTTTGGGATGCGTTTCTCCACTTTGCTGACCGCAGCCCAGCCTGCCTGACTCCTCTGGGAGTTCTTCATGGAACCTGAGCCTCCAGAGACTGCTGGCCATCCCTCGGGGGGAGGTGTGGACAGATCTATGCAGGGACACTACTCAACCACCTCCCTCCACCACCCTCCCCTCTGCCTCCTTGGCCCAGCTCCCCTGATGCATCATGGGTCCCTTACTGGAGGTGGCCAGCTGGCCTTGACTGTGTTTTCCTTCCTCACCCAGTGGGGCTGCTTTGTAGGGCTTCCTTTTCATTAGGGGGGAGTCTAAATTCTTTCCTTAGGAGAGAAGAGCCCTCTGGTAGTATTTTGGATAGGGCTCGCCTTTGTTTAAAACAAGGATCCATGTGTTCTGCATTTGTCTATCTGAGGCAAAGAGAAGCCAATTAGCATTAGTCCCTGAGCCCAGAGCTCTGGGAGATACAGGATATAGAGATGTAGGAGTCAGCTACTATATAAGTTATCCATTGCTGTGTAATAAACAATGCCAAAACTTGTTGGTTTAAAACAGCTACCATTTGTTTGGTTCACAGTGTTGTCAGTCAGCAATTAGGTCTGGGCTCAGCTGGGTGGTTCTTCTGGTCTTGGCTGGGCTTACTCATGAGTCTGTGGTCAACTGGCAAGTCCACTGACCAAGTATGATTTCATTCGCACGTCCGGTTTGTGGTTGGCTGGCTGTTGGCTTGTCTCTGCGGCATGTGACCTCTTACCTTCTAGAAGCTGGCTCAGGTCTCTTCACTGCTGGGGGGAGGGGGTGGGGCAAGAGGATAAGCAGAAACATGCAAGGTGTCTTTTGCTTAGGCTCGACACTGGCTCGGTGTCACTTCTGCTGCCTGTTGGTCAGAGCAAGTACAAGGTCAGCATTAATTCAAGGGGAGGGGACACAGGATCTAGAAAGTTACAGTGAAAAGGGACATGGATAGAGGAAGGGTGGAGAATGGTGGCCAGTTCTGCAAATAACCTACCAATCATGTTACCTGTGCATTGCCTTTTCTCTTCATAAAAGGCGTGGTGACATTTAAGTAGCACTCTTCTCTAAGTCCAGATTTTTCTCTACAGCTTCCTTTCTGCCTCTAAGCAGTGGTCCCCATAGTGCAAGGAGTGGGTGCTGGAGGAGGGGATGCTCTGAAACCTGCATGTACCAGCACCACAGGGAACCCGGAGAAAATTAGACAGTCCCTGGAGATGTTTACAGGCTTGCAGGGATGGGAATAAGTAAAACAAATATTCCAAAACAATCCCCCAAGGGCTGCAGTAATGTGAGGTGAGGAAACAGAGCAGGCATTGTCCCCCGATGTATTTTTTGACTTATTATTTTGAAATAACTTTAGACTTAGAAAAAAGTAGCGAAAATAGTACACAGAGATCCTGCACACGCATCACTCAGCTCCCCTTAAAATCAACATTTTATACAACCTAGTGCAATGATCAAAACCGAGAAATTAGGGAGTTGCAGAGGGCTGGGTGGGTGGGCTGGGATGGGAGTAAAAGATAGAAAATTCTACTTGAACAACAATTAAAATAAAATAAAATAAACGAGAAATTAACATCAATATAAGCCTGTCAGCCAATCTACAGACTTTGCTCTTCTTCTGCCAGTTGCCCCGCTGACATCCTTTTCCAACCCAGGAGCCCGCATTGCGCTTAGCTGTCTTGTTTCCTGAGCCCCCTCTAATCCAGGACGCTTCCTCAGTCCTTCTTTGCCTTTTACGACCATGGCTCTTTTGAAGAATGCTAGCCAGTCGTTTTGTAGAATGTCTCTTAATATGGGTTTGTATGATTAGGTTGGAGGTATGCGTTTTTGGCAGAAATACCACAGAAGTGACATTCTGCCTTTCCTAGTGCGTATCATTTCAGGAGGAGCATGGTGTCCGCTTGTCTTATCATCAGTGATGTCAGCTTTGATCACTTAATGAAGGGGGCGTCCACAAATATCCTGTTTCTCAGCATACATCTGTCCACTATTTTTAGCATTTCATTATGGCTTATATCTGTTATGAACGTGGTGGTTGACAAATGCTGATTTTATACCTCCATCATTCCTTGTGTGTTTATTAATTAGAATTCTCCTGTAAGGAGGAGCTGTCCTCTCTCTGCCATTGATTTATTTATATCACTGTGGACTCTTGGTTATTTAATTTATGTTGTGGTTTATAATCCACAGCTGCCATCATTTATTTTTCTA
>JAPYXV010005553.1:0-10439 GCA_028533065.1 Trachops cirrhosus | reverse complement strand
TAATGCACCCCAATGTTCATAGCAGCACAATTTACAATAGCTAAGTGCTGGAGGCAACCTAGGTGCCCATCAGTAAATGAATGGATCAAAAAATGATGGTACATTTACACAATGGAATTCTACGCAGCTGAAAGAAAGAAGGGGCTCATACCCTTTGCAACAGCATGGATGGAGCTAGAAAGCATTATGCTAAGCGAAATAAGCCAGGCATTGAAAGACAGATACCATATGATCTCGCCTTTAACAGGAACCTAAACAACAAAACAAAGAAACAAGTAAAATATAACAAAAGACACTGAAATAGAGGACAGGTTGTCAGTGCCCAGAGGGGTGAGGGGAGGGAATTTCGGAAGAGAAGGGAAGGGTTTACAGGAACAAATATAGAGGACACATGGACAAAACTAGGGGGGTTGAAAATGGAAGGGAGGAGGGGAGGGATGGGTGGGTGGGCTGGAATGGGAATAAAGGATAGAAACTGTACTGAATAAACTAAAAAAAAATCCTCTTTACCTGGACCTCCCCCTCCCTCACTTCCCTTCCTTAAAGGTTCAGATGAAAGCCGTGTTCTTGTGCACCTACTGCTCTCAGAGGTGAATGGGTTAAGCTTTAGCTCAGCCTCCCTTTTCCTATTCAGTTCTTCCTGTGGCTGCTTCCCACTGCCAAAAAGGAAGCAATCCTATCCCTTACTGCTTAGTACTGCTGCTGTCACATCCAGCAAGTAAAGTTCCCTAAAATTCTCTGCAAAACTTTTGGAACTTTTCATTAAATCATAGAAAATTTACCTTTTCTGTCTTGGGAGCCAACGATATTTTAGAGAAAAATTAATCTGCATTTCTCCAGTTGAACATTTCTTAGCCTTAAGAGCCATGCAAACAGAGCTCTCCACCTGCTTCTTTCTGTGCCTTTTGCCATTCAGCTTTAGTGCCACCAGAAGATACTACCTGGGTGCAGTTGAACTGTCCTGGGACTACATGCATAGTGAACTGCTCGGTGAGCTCCACGTGGATACAAGGTAAAGACATACTCTATAAGGTCCAACCAGGATTGTGGGAATGTGACTCTAGTTGAAGGAAGGTGCAGACATTAGGTTAGAATGGCTGTGATGCTAGTTAAGCCTTGAAAAGCATTTCCAGGTAAGGCATGTATGCATCTGTGCTATTAGCACAAATGTTAACTGCCAATCCTTTCCAAAGATCTGACCTATTCGCTGATATTTTGTTCTGTTTTGTCTATTGATTTTTTCTTTTTTAAGTATATTTTATTGATTATGCTATTACAGTTTTCCCATTTTTTTCTCCCCTTTATCCCCCCTCCATCCTGCAGCACCCCACCCTCCAGCATTCTCCCCCCAACCTTAGTTCATGTCCATGGGTTGTACATATAAGTTCTTTGGCTTCTCTGTTGTCTATCGATTTTTATTGTCACATACTGCCACTCTGGAAACTAGAGAGTGGGTTAGAGAAAGGGCAAAGAGGCAAAGAGCATATGAGAGAGCTTCTATAGAAGCTCCATAGAAGGAAGCAGAGCAGTGAGATCCCATCAGTATTGCACATGGTTTAGTCTCCAGTTTTATTGTGTGTGTGTGCTATGGTTTTAATTTCTTTGCTCAGTTTTGGTGTAAGGATAGTATGAGCCATGAGTTCAGAAGCTTTCATCTTTCAGGTGCTCTAGTGCATTTTGGGAAAATAGTATTAAATAACCTTTTCAATATTATCTATGGGCATTGGTTTATTCAGATTTTTATACCTTTTCTTCAGTCAAATTTGGTTATATATATTTTCCTGGAAAGCAATTATCCCTACATTCGATAATGTATTGGTATCAAGTTACATAATAGTCTTGGGATACTGTTAAACTACTTTGTGTCTGTAGTTATATCTCCTTTTTCATTTTTATTCATTTTTTTAAAAAGGAAGGAGGATTTTAAAAAAGATTTAATTTATTTATTTTTAGAGAAAAGGAGGGAGAAAGAAAGGGAGAGAAACATCAATGTGTGGTTGTCTCTCCCGCACCCCCTAACTGGGGACCTGGCCTACAACCCAGGCATATGCCCTGATTGGGAATCGAAATGGTGACCCTTTGGTTCACAGGCCAGCATTCAATCACTGAGCCACACCAGCCAGGGCTCTTTTTTCATTTTTATATTGTGTGTATTCTCTTTCCTTCTCTTAAAAATAATATTTCCAGGAACTTTCTCAGTTCTTTACTGGTCTTGTCAGGAGTCATATTTTGGTTCTGTTGTTTTCTGCTTTTACCTTTGTTTCATTCCTTCTTCCTAAATTCCTTTGGTTCATTTTGTTGATCTATTTTTTTCTTATTAAGTTGTCTGCTGAAATCATTTATTTTAAATTTTGTTTTGTTTTCTTTAAATGTGTATTATAAAGATTTAGATTCAATACATATGTAATGACCATATAAGTATTAAATGCCATGTCATACATACTTTATAGTCATTTTTGTTCTGTCTGTTTGGCTCTCTACCCTCCTTCTACATTAGCCCCCTTCTTGCTTATCCTCAGTCAGGTAACCTTAGTATAATAATACATATTCACACACACACACATATACATACATATGCAAATAAAGATTTTCTTAGTCATTGGGGTTTTCTCACAAACATGGGATATTACAACACTTTTATTGTTCATTAACATTTAGCAGAATTCTGTCCAAGTCATTTGGCATAGCTTCAGTTGATTCTTTTTAATGGCCAAAAAAATTCCATATTATTCCAGGGTTTTCGGTTTTTTGTTTGTTTGTTTTGACATTATGCTTATCTCATTACACCGTGATGCTTTTATTCCTATGGGACAGATTCTCAAAAGTGATATTGCTGGAATGAAGGTAATATTTCCTTTTTAGTTTTGATTTCCAAAAAGGCCAGTACTCTTCAAACATTTCTACTATCAGTGTATGGAAATGGCTTTCTCCCTGCATTTGCATCTGCAATAAGTTTTATCTTGCTTTTTAATGTTTGCCAGTCTAGTAGGTATATAATGATATTGCATCATTAATCACATACCTTTTATTTCAGATGAGATTGATCATCTTTTCAAGTGTTGGCTATTGCATTTATATTTTGAGATTTGATTATTTATATGTTTTGTTCATTTTTCTTTGGACTTTCTCATTTTCTTAAATTATGAGAACACTTATTTTTATAAGTGTTAACTTTTTGTTGACTTTGTTTATAACCTTTATGAACAAAAGTTTTTAATTTTTACAGATATATCTATATTTTCTTTCACAGCTTCAGAATTGCCAGTGTTAGTTAAACATGTTTTCTACACATCAAGATTGTATGTGTATTCCTTCAGATTTTCTTGCAAAAAATTTACTGTTTTGCTTTTTACATTTATGGCTTCAATTCATCTGATAGTTATTTTTGTGTATGGTATGGGAGTAGGATGTGTCTAGGCTTATTTCTTTCCAGATGAATAGCCTATTACAATGGCACCATTTATCAAATAATACATCTTTTGCCACTGATTTGAATAGACATATTCATTATATAAAATTCTCACATACATTACTACCGATTTCTGGATTCATTTTGCTGTTTGACTGATATACTTGTATCTTGCTATGTCAATACCATACTGATTTGATTACCGTGGGTCTATAATATCTTTTAGTATCTGGTAAGTGAAATCAACCATTGCTTGTTTTTTTCGTACTTTTTCTTTTAGCATTTCTTAGGAATTTTATTCTTCCACGTAAAAATGTTAAAATATTTTCCAATCAAAAAGAGTCAAGTCCTATTGTGATTCTAATTTGTATTTCATTTCATTCATCCATATTTAATAATATAATAAATGTAATTTGTTATTACATTTAGTTCTATTAATTTTATAAATGTATTTCTATTGTCAATACATTGTTTTCTGCTATTTCCATTTCTTGATATTTACTATCAAAATAGAGAAAAGCTCTTTATTTGTACATATTCACCTTGAATCTAGCTACCTTAACTGAATTCTCTTAATAATTCTAGTAATTTTACTCTAGAGTCTCTATGGGTATTGAATTGTATCTAAAATGAGTCAGATTTTAGTTCTTTTCCAGTGTTTATAGCCAATTATTTTTTCTTATCTTATTGAATTTATTAGAAAATACAATAAAATGTTAAGTGATACTAGTAAAAGCAAGCATTCCTACTTGAAATATTCATAAGGTTTTGCTTTTTAGAATAGTATTTGCTGTTTTTTTGACAGTCTTTGTTAATTCTATTCCCATTTGGCATAAATTTTTTATTGGAAATGGCTTCTCAGCTTCTAGCATCACCTGAATTTTACTCTTCAATATGTTGATAGACAAATAGGTTGTTAACACATTTCCTGATATTGAATACCCTTACATTTTTGGAGTATAATCTAATGTTCATATAATGTCATTATTGCTGAGGTCTATGTCCTAATATTTCTTTAGATACTGTGTCCTTTTATTATGTGGGATTGATCTATAGCATTATTTTTTGTTATTTTTATTAGATTTTGATATAAAAGGTTTATTGGGTTTATCAATGAATTAATGAATGCTCCACCTTTTACTGTCACCTAGAATAGCTCAAATAACATTAAAAGTTAGGTAAGACTCATTTATAAATTCATGTGGTCCAAGTGACTTTGCAATATCTTTAGTCATCTCTTCAGGCTCTTCTATCATAATCAGTCAAACCAAGTTTCAATTTTTTTGACTCACCTTTAATAATTTTATACTTTTCCAGGAAACGGTTTCCTTCATTTTTCAATTTTGTTGCCCCCATGTTGCCTATAGCAGGGGTCCCCAACCTCTGGGCTGAGGACTGGTACCAGTCTGTGGCCTATAGGAACTGGGCTGCACAGCAGGAGGTGAGCTTGAATGTAAAGCACTTGAATCATCCTGAAAACCATCCCCCACCCTCAGTCCATGGAAAAATTACGTTCCACAGAACCAGTCCCTGGTGCCAAAAAAAATGTTGAGCACCACTGGCCTATAGCACTCTCTCATGATTCTTTTACCCCACATTATCTGTAGTTATATGCCCTTTCTCATTCTTAGATTCCTATATCTTTGCTATTTATCTGTATCAATGAACAGGTTTGCCAGGGATTTGTCTCTTTTGTTATTGATGGTGGTCTTTTGAAAAAATGAGCCTTTGGGTTTCTTTGTTCTTCCTAGTTATTTTTAATATTTAATTCATTTTTTACAGTTTTATCTTTATCAAAGATCTGTTCTTAGTTTCTTTTGGTTTATTGAACTGTATTTTTCTAGTACCTTAGGAAAAGTGATATGTTCTTTTCTCTTTTTTGTCTTTTTTTAAAATGGTGAAGGCACTTAATGCTATGTATTTTTCTCTGAGAACAATTTCTCCCATAGGTTATAGTATGAAAACTTTTCTTTTCATGTTTTCAGTATAGTTTATAATGTCCTCTTTGATTTCATTTAGAAGCATGATTTTTAATTGCATTTTTAATTTACTTGTCAAGTCATTTTAATATTTAAATCAATTTTGAGTATCCCCTTAGTTTTCTATTGCTGTGTAACAAATTATCTCACACTTAGAAGCTTGCAAGAAAACCCACTTATTATCTCACAGTTTCAGTGAGTCAGAACTGGGTACTCTGCTCAGGTTCCTACAAGGCCAAAATCAAGGTGTTGACAGAGCTGTGTTTCTTACTGGAGGCTCTGGGGAGAGTCCACTTCCAGGTTTATCTAGAATTCAGTTCCTTCTTTCAATTTCCATGTAATGCCCTCCATCTTCAAACTAACAAGAGTGCATCAAGTCTTTCTCATGCTTTCAATCTGCCTGACTTAATTTTCCACTCCATCTTTCTGACCTTCTTTTCTGCCTCCCTCTTCTACTTTTAAGAACCTCTGTAATTACATTGGGCCCACCCAGATAATCTCCTCTCCCAAGGTCAGCTAATTAGCAACCATAACTTTATCAGCAAAGTTGGGGTTTTTTTGCCATGTAATATATTCATGGGCACAACAACAAAGAACAAAGGTCATTAGGGACAATATTTTGCCTACCTCAGGTATAATTTACATACAATGAAATGCACAGATTTTAAATGTGTAGTTTGGTAAATTTTCAGAAATGCATAACCACCACCCTAATCAACATATAAAACATTTACATCAACCATCCTGCAATGTTACAGTGAGTCTCCCTGCCCTGACCCAGCCCCCAGGAAATAAGCTGCTTTGTGGAATGACATACTCATTTTGAAACCGGAAAAGTCAGTGTTTGTGCTGCCTGTCACTACCAGGACCTAATAAGTAGAGACAAAGATTAAATCTTTATGGGCACTTTATTCAGATGACAATGACCTGAGAAGACAGTGGGTTATGTACCCTCAAAAACCATCTTAACATCCAATCCCAAACTGACTTTTTTCTAAATTTTATTTATTTTTATTGTATTTTCTCCATTACCATTTGTCCCCTTTATACCCTCTTCCACCTCCACCAACCCCCCTTTCCCCCACAATCACCACCCTGTTGTCCATGCCCATGAGAACTTTTTCTTTTTTGCTGGACCCCTCCACCCCGAAACCCCCCACCCAGTGTTGTCAGCCTTCTCTGTATGAGACTGTCTCTATTTTGCTTGTTAGTTCAGTTTGTTCATTAGATTCCACATATGAGTGAAATCATATGGTATTTGTCTTTCTCTCACTGGCTTATACCACTTAGCATAATTTTCTCCAGATCCATCTATGCTGTTGCAAAGGGTAATTTTTTCTTTTTTATGGCTGAGTAGTATTCCATTGTGTAAATGTCCCATAGTTGTTTTATCCACTATCTACTGATGGACACTTGGGCTGCTTCCAAATCTTGGCTATTGTAAATAATACTGCAGTGAACATAGGTGTGCTTCTTTTCTTTTTTAAAAGGTTTTATTTATTTTTAGAGAGAGGGGAAGGGAGGGTGATACACATCTATGTGTGAGAGAGAAAAACAATCAACTGCCTCTTGCACGCCCCCAACTGGGGACCTTACACACAACCCAGACATGTGCCCTGCCTGGGAACCCAACCAGCCACCTTTTGGTTCACAGGCCACAATCTAGTGAGCCACACCAGCCAGGGTAGCTTGTTTTCTTTTGAATTAGTGTTTTGGGTTTCTTTGGATAAATTCCCAGAAGTGGAATCACTGGGTCATAAGGTAGTTCATTTTTAATTTTTCAAGGTAACTCCATACTGCTTTCCACAGTGGCTGTACCAGTCTGCCTTCCTACCAGCACTGCAAAAGGATTCCCCTTTCTCCACATCCTCACTAGCACTTGTTGTTTGTTGATTCACTGATGATAGCCATTCTGACAAGTGTGAGGTCATATCTCATTGTGGTTTTAATTTGCATTTCTCTCATGATAAGTGACATTGAGCATCTTTTCATATGTCTATTTGCCATCTATATGTCCTCTTTGGAGAAATGTCTATTCAGGTCCCCTGCCCATTTTTTTAAATTGGGTTGTTTTCTTTTTTTGGTGTTGAGTTCTTGTGTATGACATAAGAAGGTAGTCTAGTTTCATTTTCTGCATGTATCTCTCCAATTTTCCCAGCACCATTTATTGAATAAGCTATCTTTTGCCCATTGTATGTGCTTGTTCCTATGTCAAATATTAATTGACTATGTAAGTGTGGGTTTATTTCTGGGCTCTCTAGTCAGTTTCATTGATCTATGTGTCTGTTTTCATGCCAATACCATGCTGTTTTCATTACATGGCCTTATAATATAGTTTGTGACCTTTTTATAAGGAGAAGAAAAGGGTAAGTAAGCAGTTTTTTAAAAAAAGGTTAATTAGATAAGAGGTGCAATTTTCCTAGCATTTCTTTATCTGATGATCAACAATTCTTTATCTGCATGAGGATCTTCCCTCCCCGGAACACAATGGCTCAGATCCATAACTTCCAGACCCCTTGGAGCACCAAGGTTGAATTTCTTGTTGACCTCATTGAGTCATGTATTCCAGTTCTTGTAATAACAGCTTTCCACAGACATTAATCACTTAAGCCTATCAACTATAACTACAATTAAAATCTTTAACTCTTGAGTTTCTCTATCAATTCTTGACTTTTCAAGACTTTTATATCAGTTGAATCATATAGTATGTACTATTCAATGTATGGGTTTTTATATTGAGCATCATGATTTGAAAATTCATACAGGTTGTTTCATGAAGTAGTTCTATCCTTCTTGTTTAAATCCTCACCCAAAGATATGTATATTTATTTTAGAAAGAGAGGAAGCAAGAGACAGAGAGAGGGAGGGAGGGTGGGAGGAAGGGAGAGAGAGAGAGAGAGAAACCTTGACATGAGAGAGAAACATCAATGGTTGCCTTGCTTACATACCCTGACCGGGGATCAAACCTGCAGCCTAGGTATATTCCCTGACTTAGGATTGAACCCACAACCTTTTGGTGGACAGGACAATGCTCCAACCAACTTAGTCATGGAGCCAGGATAATTCTACCCTTTTTATTGTTAATTATTTCCCCATTAGGGGAATATATTATAATTTGCATATCTGTTCACTGTTCACATGGACATTTGGAGTGTTTCTGGTTTGGGTGCTAATATAAATAAACCTGCTATGAATATTCCAGTACAAGTTTTTCTGTGGATATCTGCTTTATTTTAGTTAAATATCTAAGAGTGAAATTGCTGGATCATATGGTAAATGTGTGTTTAAGTTTATACGAGACTGCCAGTAGATTTCTGGAACCATTATTCCATTTTATACTCCCACCAATGCAAGAAAGCGCCAGTTTTGACACATCCTGGACAACATTTGATGTTGCCAGTATTTAATTTTCACCATTTTAATCACCGTATAATGGTATCTCACTATATGCATATGGTACAAGAGAGGTTTATAAGTTCTTTCTATAGTTTATTATAGCTGGAAAGTTGAGCAATGTTCATGATCCAGAAGTAGAGGTCCAGATGGTAAATAACCTGGTAACTAACTGAACATTTAGCCATGTATCCATTAATGTTGGTCTTGTTAAAAATTAATATTGAGACTTCCTGCCAACATGGAGGCATAGGTAGACATGCTGTGCCTTCTCACACAACCAAAAAAAGGACAACAATAATTTAAAAACAAAAAACAACCAGAGCTGACAGAAAATCAAACTGTATGGAAGTCCAACAACCAAGGGGTTAAAGAAAGCACATTCATCCAGACTGGTAGGAGGGGGAGAGATAGGCAGCTGGGTGGAGAGGACTCAGGGCAAGGCGGTGGTTGGAGGACCAGGACAGACAAGGCAGTGGCTGGTGGACCCAGTGAGGTGGCAAATTGTGGACTGGGCAGTCCCACATTTTCTCACAGGTAAACTGGGAGAAACAACTGGGGAGCAGGACAGACTGCACAACCCAGGACCCCAGCTCAGGGAAATAAAGCCTCAAGTCACTGATAAAAAACACCTGTGGGGGTTGAGGCTGCAGCACGAAAAACTCCCAGCCTCACAGGAGAGTTCGTTGGAGAGACCTACAGGGTTCTAGAATGTACACAAACCCACCCACCCTGGAACCAGCACTAGAAGGGCCCAGTTTGCTTGTGGGAAGTGAGGGAAGTGACTGAGGTCCAGCAGAGAGAGGAGCAAGCACCGTTGTTCCCTTTCGGAACCCTCCCCCATATACAGCATCACAAGCCAACAATGTGGGTTACCCCGCCCAGGTGACCTCCTAAGGCTCCGCCCCTCACTATGTAACAGGCACATCAAGACAAAAAAAAATGGCCCAAATGAAAGAACAGATCAAACCTCCAGAAAAAATACAACTAAGCAATGAAAAGATAGCCAACCTATCAGGTGCACAGTTCAAAACAGGTAATCAGGATGCTCACAGAATTGGTTGATTTGATTGCAAATTAGATGAAGAAATGAAGGTTACACTAAGTGAAATACAGGAAAATGTACAGGGAACCAATAGTGATAGGAAGGAAACTGGGACTCAAATCAGCAATTTGAAGCAGAAAGAAGAAAGAGACATCCAACCAGAAAAGAATGAAGAAATAAGAATTCAAAAAAAATGACATGCTTAGGAACTTCCAGGACATCTTTAAAGGTTCCAACATTCAAATTATAGGGGTGCCAGAAGGAGAAGAGGAAGAGCAACAAGTGGAAAAGTTATTTGGACAAATAATAAAGGAGAACTTCCCCAATCTGGCAAAGGAAATAGACTTCCAGGAAGTCCAGGAAGCTCAGAGTGTCCCAAAGAAGTTGGACCCAAGCAGGAACACACCAAAGCACATCATAATTACATTAGTCAAGATTAAAATTCAGGAGAGAATCCTAGAAGCAGCAAGAGAAAAGGAGACAGTTACCTACAAAGGAGTTCCCATAAGACTGTCAGCTGATTTCTCAAAAGAGACCTTACAGGCAAGAAGGGGCTGGAAAAAGTATTCCAAGTCAGGAAAGGCAAGGACCTACATCCCAGATTGCTCTATCC
>JAPYXV010005552.1:0-10440 GCA_028533065.1 Trachops cirrhosus | reverse complement strand
TGGAAAGAAAAAATACCAAATTTAGAAAATTATGATGATTTCAATATTGAGTATTGCATGTAATATGTGAATATGTGGCAAAGCTAAGAAGAGGCTACTCTTGGGGTCATGTGTTGCATCATGTTAAGAGTTTTTACTAACTTCACAGGCAATAAGAAGCCTTGCGTAGGTTTTAAGTTAGTGATATCATTGATGCAGAAAGAACACTGTGAACCATTTATACACTTTGGAGAGAAAAAACTAAATGAAAAGAATTTAGAAGAACTTCTAAGGACAATGGAAGAAAGAACCGAAGCAAGTGCAGTGAGTATGGAAAGAATGATTTGGATTGGAGGGGTAAAATAGGTAACAGAATTAAACAAAGCAGCATTATGTTAAGTGAAATAAGTCAAGTGGTAAAAGACAAATACCATATGATCTCACCTATAAATGTAACCTAATCAACAAAACAAACAAGCAAGAAAAATATAACCAGAGACATTGAAATAAAGAACAAACTGACAGTAACCAGAGGATAATGGGGTAAAGAAGAGGAAAGGTTGTCAAAGAACGTGTATAAAGGACTCATGGACAAAACCGGAGGGAGGGTAGCATTGAGAGTAGGAGGTGGGGTGGGTGAGGTTGAGGACAGTGGTGAGAGGAAAATGGAGACAGCTGTACTTGAACAACAATAAAAAAAAAGAATTAAGCAAGGTAGAGTTTCCTATTACATACCAGTAAAAGGAATACATAAGTATGGATAGCAACTGATTTCTAATTTAGACCACTAGCATCATAGTGATACCATTAACAGCAACAGGGATATTAAGACATGAAATATACAAGTCTTATTTTTATGTAAAGATATGTTAGGGTTAATGAGTGAACTTCTATCATAATATCATAATTGTTGTAGGTAAGTAGTTAGGATTGGGATTTTTTCCAGCTGATTTTCAAAAAATTTTAAAGAGAAAATAAAAATGAAAGTGATTTATTGTTAGATTCTAACAATGCCACTGCTGTTCTTTTTGGGATGCAAGTAGAAATGTATGGCTTGGCAAAGGTATCCTGGCAAAATAAGTAAGTGTAGCAAAAGAGCCAATATTCACATACTTCTGGTTGTAGGTTATCTGTTTTTGTATTTCCATTTTGAATTTTCCTATATGAAATTCATTGAACAGATATTTCACAACAATATAGTTGTATTTGCCATAAAATAGCCCCAGAAAAAAAGGGCAAATAGTAACTTCACAGAAATATTAGTTTGTTTTCCCTAAGGGGTAATAAAATGGCTCTTGCATCTGAAGATGAGATTCTTTATCTTTCTTCCACTCTCCCCCCACCTTTCTTCCCTTTCTCCCTCTCTTCAACTCTCCCTCACCCTCTCTTTTTCCTTTTTTCTTAAAGGTTTTATATGAATTTTGATTGTGTTTTATATTAAATTTAATAGGTAAGCTGATAACTATAAATGAAATTAGAAGCCAACCAAGTTAATATTATTGATGAGCTTTGATGAGTAATAATACCAAACACTGTTAAAGAATTTAATGTCATAAGCTCTTATTCTTTAAGTATGGATGCAATTTTTTCCTTGTATGCAGGTTGCTAAGCAACAGCCTAAAAATATTTTTGTTGACCATAAATACAATTCTGTGTGTTTCCAAAGGCATAGGCATTTTTCTAATCATTTTTATCTATCATACCATATTATTGAGCTGTGTACTTAAAATGATGCTGATCTGTATAAATGAAAATGCTTTGTATAATATGCAAACTCTCCATATATAGTTCCAATTTTTCCAGTCAAAAACTATTATGGCATAACAATTATAGTTAAAAGTAAAAATATGGAATATATAATTAATTTGGAATAGCATTGATAAAATATATTAATGTATGTAGAAAATAATCAGAAATAAATATGAAATCAATTTTCATACCACAGGTTAATGTAGGAATTATACTAGTTTTTAATTTGTTCACAAATTGGAAAATATTGCATACTATTTGTACTCATTCTAAAATACTTTATTTCATGATTTACTGTGATTAATACATTAATAACTATATAATAATACCAATATGTGAATTATATAGGGTAAGGGCAAAAACCATAAGAGAAAAATGCACACATTCTTCCCAGAGAGATGGAAAAAGAGAGTTAAAGCTGCTTGTTACATGATGAAATGTAAGATCACCAGATCAAAAGTTCAGGGTCACACATCACAGCAGTGGGATCCAGGGAGATTATGCAAAAGGTAAATTCATAGCTCTAGAGAGGAACTGTACTTGATGCTCTTGTTCTTTCACAGGATTAAAAAAAAGACTCACATTTTTCCCTATAATTTGATATCTTGATAAATAGAACTCTAGCTTAAGGAAATATGAAAAATAAAGAAATAAATTCATTTTTATTTCACTCACACTTTCTGAAGTTCAAGTCAAGAAATTTGGCTTAGGGGTTTAGTGGTACATGTTTCTTAACCAAGGCAGACATTTCTTCTCACTCCAAAGATTGAGTATAATATATTATTATTCTGACAGGTTTGTTGAAAGAATGGGTCCAGAAGTTATGTTAAATCACAGGTTCAAGTTCATTTAAGTATTATAGTAAGTAACATTTCTAAGATTTTTCTGATGCCTAGTAATGTTTTGAGCAGAATAAAAAATATAGTGGTCTATCATTTTTTTAGGCAAGTAATATTGTGTGTAACATAATGGTTAAATAGACACACACACACACAACCCAGCCACATTAAATCATTTTTAAAAATTCCATGTCTACACTACCTAAGTGGAATATCTAGTATATAAATTATGAGATAATAGTGATAGAAAATTTGTAACAAAGTATACCTTTCCAGCCTTATTTTGTATTAATTTTTTATTTAAAATATATTTGTTTTATTAGTTCTTTGTTTTTTATTTTTATACAAATTATGGATTGTATGATGCAATTCTAACCTATTCTGCTTCTACTTACGTATTCTTTGATGGTGCCTCATCAATAAAGCATGGAACTGGAGTTCTAGGTGAGACTGCCTGGGTAGGAGTTTGCAGTTTCCAGCCTGTGTGCACTGTTTTTACCTCTCTGCTTCTTTTACCTCACCTGATAGTAGGTATAATTACATATTTTATAAGATTATTGTAATTACTGGATATAATAACCTATGCAAAAGGATAGAGAACCATAACAGTTGTACAATAAATGTGAGTTATTATTTAAATTATTACCCACAGTAGTAGACATTGTTAATCATGCTTACTTATTTGGGATCAAAACTTTGGAGCAGTAAAAGAAGCTGTGTCAGTGAGGATGAGTGCACAGCACTGGAACACAAACGACAGAGACATTTCAGTATATCACCAAACAAGGAATCGAGATCGTAGGTACTTTCAGTTTGGGGCAATAACTCACTGGTTAATAATAAGGCTCTTACATCATTCTAATAAATTGTGTTAGTTTTTTGTTTTTAGGTTTGTCACCTCATGGTCTAAAGGAAGCTGCCAAATCTCTATCACATCTTCAAAAAAACCACATCTAAAACAAGAAAAAAATATCTTTCTCTTTCTCTTATTTTGTAAATGAGATTTCTTAAAATTCTGCTCATTATACTTTTTATGACTCATGGATCAGAATTAAGTCACACTCTCACTCCTAACCAGCAAACTAGTAAAGGATATGAAATGATCATGTTTTATTTAGACCAATGACAACTAATAACTGGGATGAGAGAAGAGGCTTCTATTTAACTCAGCATACTGTGGCTCAAACAAAATTTGGGCTTAATGAACTAAGGAAGAGAAATTGCTAGCCAATAAATAGTGTCTGACAGCAACAATGCATAATTCACTGCTGTGACTTAACTGGCACTTGTCGGACAAGAAATGGGTAGAGGAATAGTTATCGTTATGCAATGAGCACGTTCTATAGGAGAATTGAATGCTAATTATTTGGTCAACGTAATATCAACTCTAGTTCTGTGTAACTTTAATTTGTAGATTGTCAAGATTGAATACTTTTATTTTTATATCTAACTTTAATTTCACATTAATTGTAATCAATGTGGAAATATCATTTCTAATGGCTAATTGATGTTTTAAATAAATAAAAAGCTATATATTTTATAATAAAATAGAGACTTAAAGATCCATAAAATTAAAAAAAGTTTAGGGTGCTGTATATGTTTAACATGGAGAAAAAAACTTAATCATTTAGAACTGAATATGCACATTTCTAAGAAAACACTGTTAATAATGCTAATTATATGTATGATACTGAATAAAAGCTTTAAGAGCTTTTGCTGATAGGTCAAATTCATCACTGTGATCATGTTTAAAACACCCAAAGATGTTGAATAGGTTATACTAACATGTAATACAGTAGAGAAGCTCAGAGGCACATGCCTAAATGCAAGCTCTTCCTTTTGCTTACATAAATAGAATTCTTAATGCAGTAGAACCACAGATGATTGCAAGAGTAAATTTTACATTTCTGCTTAGATATTAAAAACTTTGCATGAAATGAAGTTCCTTTACTTGTTCATATCAATTTGTAAAGGTAGGCAATTCAGTTTGCTACACAAAATATTTCCTTATGAAGCATAACCAAATCTAATTCACTAGTAAAATCAATTTAAATTAAAATCAAAGACTAGTCTTTATATCACCTTTTTCTTGTAACATAATGATGAAAAATGAACAGATACCTATAGTGAACACTTATTCTGATTAGCTTCATTTTTATTTGATAGAAATTATCTTCTACAGGGAAGATAAAGCATATAGAAAGGTCATATTACTTACTTCTTGTACTTATTAAAGCTATACTAGAGAAAAAAAGACTATTCAGATTTTCAGAACCATAGGATGGAACTGCATATTCTTTAAAATTGAGCTTGAAATATATAAAGAATTCCAATTCCAACAGAATCATCCTAAACAACTGTTGAAAGTTACTAAAAGTGCCTCCTCTGTGATGATACATAAAATTTGATATATAGTGGGAATTGATTAAAAATTATAGATTTTGATGGTTTTAAGCAGGAAATGATCTGCATTTATTTATAATTGTAAAAAAATCAATCACTCTGCTTCTTGTTAAGAACAAAGTGTATGAGAGCTGCAGCATAGTCTAGGATACCAGATAGGAACATGTCTTATTATCCAATAAGAACATGGTGGTTTCTTGCCTTATAATATCAGTCAAATTATGATGGTTTTCTTTTTTTTAAATTTTTTATTTTAGTTTATTCATTACAGTTTCTGATTGTATTTTGAAGTTAAAAGCAATCAAATTTGCAGATATATTGAATGTGCAATAAAATAAAAGGGAGAAATAAAGGATGTCTCCAAATGTTTAGCCTAACCAACAGGAAATGTGGGTGAAAGAGCATGTGGGCCTAGGGATATAGCTCAGAGTTGTCTAGTAGTAGAGCTAGTAATGTTCAAAGGAGAATTCTAGTTAGGATATATAAATTGTGAAATCATCACTTTACAAATGGTAACTATTATCATAATTATATCCTTGTTTGTAATATCTGATTAATTCTGAGTTTTTATTTTCTACTGATACTTGAGAATATGGACTCATATATTCATTTCATACCCTGGATCATAATTCAATATGATTTTAGGTATTTATTTTCTTGTTCAAATTCTTTCAGCTTTGGCCATTTTAAATTCTCTCATTTGGCTCCTGGGCCTTTTTGAAATAGCTCCTTCTTGTTCTCCCCTCCCCTCCCCTCCCCTCCCCACTGTTCTGTTCTTTCTTTTTCTTTATGTTCATTTCCTTACTTTTTGACCCTGATGTGCTTTAGACTCATCTTGCTTATTTCCTTCCTTAGTGCTAAAATCAGCTATTTTCTCAAAAATCACTGCTTTCCTTTATTGGAAAATGCCATTAGGAACTAATATCTGGGTGCTGGTGTGGTCATTGCTACTAGTATATCATTAGTGCTAGATCATCCCAGCTGAAAGAGGAAGGAAATATATGAATGTATACTAACCTGTGTAAATGGGCATGCACACACATTGCTATATGCATTGATTTTATGCTAAACACAAAGTCATGCTAATGTTGCCAATACTAATCTATTGCCACATGGATAATTGTAGCCTCCCACGTATTCTTATCTGTGAACTTCACCTACAACTTTGAGAAACTTGACTCCTATCATCACCATTTATGTATGTAATTGTAATATGTATATCAGTTTATAATTATCAGTCCCAGATCACTGTGTGAAACAAGTTTATCAACCAGAGTATATTTGTGTACTTATTTTTTAGGTATTTTTTGCTTGCAAAAAAATAAAATCTACTTTTATTTCACTGACATAAATAACTTTATGACATAAAGTCATAAAGCGTGGGAGAAAAAGTATCTGGGGTAGAGCAATCATGTCAGAGGTGTCTACTAGTGAAGAAAGTGTGCATATCATCTGTATATCACCTACTCACCACCCTCCCATCCTCTACCCACAAACCTGGTGACTCATGATCTTTTCACCATGTCTGTAGTCTTGCCTTTTCCAGAAGGTATGTAATTAAAATCATAGAGTATTTAGTCTTTTCTCATGCATTTTTAACTTCATAATATGATTTTATTATTCATGCATGTCATTTTGTGGATTGATAGTTTATTTTTATTTCTGAATAATATTCTATTTTATGGTAGTGTCACAGTTTATCCATTCACTGATTGAAAGACATGTTGATCACTTCCTATTTTTGGCAATTATGTATAAAGTTGCTATAAAATTCCTGTGCAGTTCTTTTTTGTTAAAATTAAATTTTCCAAAATAGTTATGTAAATAACTAAAGTGCAATTGCTAGATCATATGGCAGCACTATGTATGAGGGGGGACCCCCAAAAAGTGTAATTATCTTCTGGAGGGCAGGTCCCATACAGTACAGAGTTCCCTTGCTAGGTGAGTGTTCTAGGAACCCATGTGTACCAGTGTACTAACTGGTGTTGTTGTGAGAGGCCGCATTGGTTTTCAGTAATTTTAACTGAAGACTCTTTCAATGCATTTGCCCATTTCATGATGGGTGATTTACGAGCTCACCTGTCCACATTACACTGAACCTTCAGCAATCTTTGACCAAAACAGCATGACCCCCATGCCCCACCTTCCCATCTCACCCAGTCGGCTTGCCCCAAGAAACTTTTCTTTGTTTCTCTGGATGAAAAAAGTCCTCAAAGGGAAATATTTTGCCGATGTGGAAGAGGTGAAACAAAAAAATGGCAGAAATGCGAAAAGGCATCAAAATTGATGAGTTCAAAAACTGTTTTGAGCAGTGGAAAAATGTCTTAATAGCTGTATTGCATCAAATGGAGAGCACTTTGAAGGTGACTGAAGTTTAAACATGTAAGAATACATACCCAATTTTTTATAAATAAAATATTGGTTTCGGGGGGTCCCCCATGATATATCTTTACAAGAAGCTACCAGACTCTTTCTCAAACCATCTGTATATTTTGGCATGCCAACCAGCAATAAATGACCATTCCTGTTGATTCCGAATTCTTGCTAGCAGTGGGTATTATCAGGTTTTATTTTTTCTGGACTTCAGCCTTTGCAGTAGGTGTGTAGTGGTATTTCTGTATTTTTTATTTGAAATTTTTAATGAAAAATTATATTGACTGGTGTTACATATGTTTATTTGCCATCTGTATTATTTCATTTGGTTTGATATATGTTCTAATATTTTTTTCACTTTTAAAATGGGTTGTATGACAGCTTTTGTATATATGTGGGCTATCTGTATGTCTTCCTGAGAAAAAATATCTGTTCTGGTCTTCTACCCATTTTTTTTAAATTGAATTTTTTGTTTGTTTGGTGTTGAGTTGTATGAGTTCTTTACACATTTTGGGTATTAATCCCTTGTCAAAGCTGCCGTTTACAAATATCCTCTCTCATTTGATTGCTTGCCTTTTTGTTTCATGGTTGTTTCTTTTGCTGTGCAGAAATATTTTAGTTTGAAATAGTTCCATTCATTTGTTTTGGCCTTTACTCCCGTTGCTTTGGGATCAAATTTATAAAATCCTCTCTAAGATCAACGTCCATAAATTTAGTACCTATGTTTTCTACTTAAAAAAGTTTTGTTTCAGGTCTATACAGATGATATATAATAGAATTGTACACTTTAAACTTATATAATTTTATTAACCAATGTCACCCCAATAAATTTAATTAAAAATAATAAAAACATAACTTAAAAAATATTTACAAGTACAAAAATGTTTTTGTATTATCCGGAATAAACTTTTTCTTTCCAAATAAATAAATAAAAATTATGAGGTAAGTGTTAGAGCTGTTATGTAAATACAGTTTTTTTATATTTTATATGTGTTCTATTTCTAATGTGTTATATGGCCTCTGACATTCTGAATTAAATGTCATAAACTTGGGTAATTTGAGTCAGTTTTACTGAAAGGATATCTGTGTAAATACATTAGCCAAATATGCATCTGTATCTCAATTTATTTTTAATTGTATTTATTAGAGTTTTAGATATATAAACAATTTTATGACTTTTTTAATTTTAAAAATTATATATGACACAATAATAATGGCTTCTTGTTTCCTTATTTTTGTGTTTTAAGTGTTATTTGTACATTTGGGAGAAAAGTCCTTTATCAAATTATGTAGAAAATATTTTATTCCAGTCTGTAGCTTGTAAGTTTTTTTCTTGACATTGTCTTTCACACAGAAGAGGTTGAAATGTGGGAATCCAAAACCTTCTTTCATTTTATCCAGTCTGTCCCTTTCTGGCTGTGTTTCTGTTGGTCTAGTATTCCTAGAAACCTTGGAGGTCTTCCATGTAATTTAGAAGGGACTGTGCCATTACAAAAGAGTCCTCTACATATGTTTCCTGGACAAACCCATTTCTAATACTGGCTTCTGTTAAGAGGGTGAATTATATGCATGCATTACATACTTAATATTTTCAGTAAAATGTTTTCCATCCATATTATTGGTTCATTTTTTCATAGCATGGTTGGTCAAGGGTGGATTTCCTAATTTTAGCTTCCTTTGAAATCTGAATAGACTGACAATTTCCCAAATCATCAAATGCTGCTCATTTTTGCTGAGCAATTTCTTATTTCAATTATCTATTTCCTTTCATATTTTACTGTAAACAAAGGGAGAAACTAGCCTGCAGCTTCAACATTTTGCCTGAAAACCTCCTCAGCAAATTTCATCCATCACAAATTCTGCTTTTCCATCAACGGTAGTATAAATTCAACCTAGGTCAATGGTGTTTTATAACAAGAACCGCAATTCCTCCAGTCTCCAATAATGTGTTCCTCATTTCCTTCTGAACTCTCACTAATCACCTTTATATCCATATTCCTACCAATCACTTCTTCAGGACAATCCAAGGTTTTTCTATTGTGTGCATCTAACTTCTTTCAGCCTCTACTTATTCAAATTCAAAGCTATTTCCATCTTTGTAATATTCTTTACAGCAGCACTTTACTTTCCAATACCAGATTTTGTATTAGTTTCCTAGGGCAGCCATAACAAATTACCACAGACTTGGTGGTTTGGTACAACAAACATCTACTCTTTCACAGTTTTGGAGGCAGTAAGTCCAAAATCAATGTTTCAGCAGGTATTCTCCTGATTACTTCTGGAGGCTATGTGGGACGATCTCTCTCTCCTAGATTCTGGTACCTATCAGCAAGTCTTGTTTTTTCTTGGCTGGTGCATACACCACTTTAGTCTCTGCCTCCTTTTACTTATATGAACACACATAATTGCTTATAGGTCCCACACTTAATCCAGGGATCCCATCTCAAAAGCCTTTTTAAATTTTTTTACTGAATTTATTGGGTGACATTAGTCAACAAACTTACACAGGTTTGTGGTAAACAACACAATACATCATCTGTACATTGCATTGTTTGCTCACCACCTAATGTCAATTTTCCTTCCGTCACCATTCATCCTCCCTTTACCCTATTCTACTTCATCCCAATCCCCTTTCCCTCTGGCAATCAACATACTGTTGTCTGTGTCTATCACTTTTACTTTTTTAAAAAATGTATTGTATTGATTATGCTATTACAGTTGTCCCATTTTCCCCCTTCACTACCCTCCACCCTGCACACCCCCTCCCACCCACATTTCCCCACTTTAGTTCATGTCCATGGGTCCTACATATGAGTTCTTTGGCTTCTACATTTCCTATACTATTCTTACCCTCCCCCAGTCTATTTCCTACCTACCATTTATGCTACTTATTCTCTGTACCTTTCTCCCCTATTTCCCTCTCCCCTTCCCTTCTTGTAATTACCCTCCACGTGACCTCCATTTCTGTGTTTCTGTTCCTGTTCTAGTTGTTTGCTTAGTTTGCTTTTGTTTTTGCTTTAGGTGGGGTTGTTAATAACTGTGAGTTTGCTGTCATTTTGCTATTCACATTTTTATCTTCTTTTTCTTAGATAAGTCC
>JAPYXV010005551.1:0-10440 GCA_028533065.1 Trachops cirrhosus | reverse complement strand
AGAACTTATGACACATGGACTGAAGTAAAGGGGGGGAATGTGGGTGGGAGAGGGTGTTCAGGATGGAGGGGAATGAAGGGGGGATAATAGGACAACTGTAATAGCATAATCAATAAAATATATTAAAAAAGAAAAAAAAATAACAGTAGTGCCTTTATTTAGTTAATATTTTATCTCATGTTTCTTAATAGATTGCTTTTTTCCTTAAAGTAGGGATGATTGTCTTTATACCATTGTGTATTTAGAAGTTCATGTATTTTAAGGACATGCCTAATTAAATTGAGGTAGTTCCACTCTGACTAAGTCTATCCAGGGCAGCATGCTATGCATAGTATCTTACACACTCATGGACACCCACTCAGGTGGCATGACTGCTAAGATAATCACCCCAACCCTAGAATGTGTTGGGATATACTTAGCAAGAAGGTTTGGCTAAAAGAGTCTCTGGATCAATCACAAAAATTTGCAGTTATAAAAACCTCAGAATATTCAAAAGCTAACTTTATTGGTGCTTTTGGCTAAATAGATTGAATCAAGAATGTGAAATATAAGAATCAGAAGTCTTCAACTTTATCAGACTAAACTGATGTTCAGTGTTTCTGTTTTTTTAAAGATTTTATTTATTGATTTTTAGAAAGGGGGAAAGGAGGAAGAGAGGGAGAGAAGTATTGCTGTGAGAGAGAAACATTGATCAGTTGCCTTTCACACACTCCCAACCCAGGCATATGCCCTGACTGGGAATCGAACCAGGGACTTTTCACTTTGTGGGATGACACCCAACCAACTGAGCCACACAGATCAGGGTAAGTGTTCCTGTTCTTGATAAGTATTTGCATGGTGTTATGTTTCAGAGTATGAGAAACCCAAGGAGTAAGAACATAAGAGTTAAAACATGCCTATGCCTACAGCCAGAAAAATGCAGTTCAAGGTTGGGAAGCGTGAGCATGCATGGTGCAAGTTCCTGAGTTGGATTAATTACTGAGAAAAGATAAAGATAAGTAAGTGATAGACTTGGGAGCAGGAACTCTTAGATAGATTTTAGACTATTGGGCTGGCAGTCCTCTTTGGCAACAATGACAGAAGAACTAAAGCAAAGTGACCCTGTGCTATACAACATCCAGAAAACAGGTGATGCTCCAGGATTCTTTTCTTGAAAACTGCAGATAACCCAGCTCAAACTACTTTAGCAGAAAAGGCCATTCACTGGCTCACATAATTGGTAAGGCCAGGGTTCAGCTTGATGCACAAGTGCCAATGTTGCCAAGAGAATCAGATTTTCTTCATCTCTAACTCAGTTCTGTTTTCCATGCTTCATTGGTTCATTCTCATCTGGTTTGTTCTTTCATGGGCACAAGATGGTTGTGTCTGGTCCTGTTATCACATTCTCTGAACTTCATGCTGGGAGGAAAAGAAAGAGCTTTCTCTCCCAGCAGTGAAGCAAAAGCTCAGACCTGGCCCATTTACTACATGACATTTTCACACCAATCCCAGTGGTTGGGAGATGGGGTACACTAGTGAGTTTAGATCAGTGTTTACCCAGGCTTAGGACTCTCAGATAGGCCTCTCACTCTATTCTGTATCATCTTAGAATGTCCACAACCATGCCCCTCCTGTATGGTGTATAGACCAGCGGGTCTCAAAGTGTGGTCCAGGGATCACCACCATCAGTGTCACCTGGGAACCTGTAAGGAAGAAAATACTGGGCCCTTGCCCAGACCCACCAAATCAGAAAATCTAGGACTGGGACCTGATTGACAGTTTCACAGACCTTCAGGAGTTTCTGGGATAGGCGAAATTTTGGAACCATTGGCTGAGAAAAATTGACTCCTTATGAGAAAGAGGCCTCATTTGAGGGAGAATATATTTTCATAGCAACAATGGCAGTTTAGCCAAAGGCCAAGTTAGATGAACTTTTAGAATCTATCAAATGCCAGAAAAAGAGAGAGAAGAAAAATAACTGCAAGAGAGATTTCTGTGTGCTGTCTGAACATGGCTATTTTGACCCTGAAAAAATGCAAATGCATTTTTGTTCCCTTAACACACACCCTCCCGTCCAGCAGTAATGCATTGTAAACAGACCATATTAAAACAAACAGTTCTCTCTAGATCTTTTTTCAATATTTTCTCTAAATAGTTATTTGGTAATACACATTTTTCTGTTTTGTAGAGTCCCTAAATAGCAGAGGTCTCCATTTGGAGGAGCCAGCTCATACCTCCTAGTGCCAGAGTATTCACGGAGTTTTTGTTTTGCTAAATAAAGAACTGGAGCGAATGCCAACCCTGTGGTGGTACTGGGTCCTCAACCCAGGAGGAAAAACAAGGAACTAACAGTTCCCGTGCCCTCTCAGATCAGAGCTGGTCTACACTGAATGACACCCAAAAGAATCGCATCCTCTGGTTTCTGTTTTTTCCCTTCTAGTCATTTACCTTCAGAATGCCTGAGTTGATGTGTTTTGTCAGAAAATTGGACCCATGCTTTTAAAACTAGGTGATGTTGTATATGTTTATGTCATATACTCAATGAAATCTTCAAGTGAAAAAGTTTATCAACATAACACTTACCTGGAAAGGTTATCTTTGAAAAAATGGTCAGAGATAACGGAGACTGACAATTTTCTGACACAGACTGTATCACTTGAAGTCAAAGTTAGATTGGCAGTTTCACTAGTTCACTCGATACAGAAAATCTCACCAGCCCACAAGCCACGGTGTTCCCATGAACTCACTCTCTTTGTCTTGGAATAAGGAACACAGGCTCCCTTGTGGCCTGATGGTTTTGGTATTCTGGGATTTAAAGATTCATGGTCCTGGAAATAGAAGGGACTTTGGCAATTGATGATTTATTTCCTCTAAGGTAGACTCTATGTTTGAATGCCACATGATTATTTAGAATCCTAGGTGTTGAGAGAGAGGCTCTGCCTCATCCCTGATGGGGGGACCCATAGTGCCTACCTTCGTCTCCAAGTGTCTCTCCAAGGCATTCTCAGCCATTGGAACTATCCTGATCCCTCCAGCCCTGCCAATTGGTTATCTCAGTGTTTGGCATGGGGGCTTAGGGGCAGGGGTGTCCATCCCCTGGGCTGCATATGGCCCGGGATGGCTATGAATGTGGCCCAACACAAAATCATAAATTTACTTAAAACCCTTTTTTTGCTCATCAATTTTTTGTAATTGTTTGTATATTTAATGTGTGTCCCAGGACAACTCTTCTTCTCCCAGTGTGGTCCAGAAGTGCTAAAAGGTTGGACACCCCTGGCCAGATGTTCAAATTTCTGCTGGACTGCCTGCTGGCTCTGCTCCTTAAGCAGGTAACTTAATCTCTCTGCTCTAAATTGTAAAATAAGGATATGATAGTACAAGAGGATTGTGCTGAACATAAAAGTAGTCAGTAGATATAAGCTGCTGAAGGTTTTGCTAGGTACATAGTAAGCACTCAACATAAGTGCTAGTTATTGCTTATACCTCTGTAGTGGTCCTTCTCCCCCTCTGCCTCACATTCTCAGTTAGACATGTGACTCACTTCCCTGTTAGACAGAAAGGGTCATCTCCAGAGCAGGGGCTCTATCTGCTCATCCTTTAGTATCCAACTTCACAGCATCTTGGGCTTCACAGGAGCTCAAGAAATGTGTTTTGAGTTAAAGTAAATCTCTCTTATCCCCACCCTGAGCCTATTTGGCAAATTCCAGAAAAACAGGCCCTACCTTTACTTTACTTGTTTCTTTCTTTTACCTAAAAGTGAATTTCTCCTACTTAATCTGTTGTAAGATCCACACCAGGATTTTGCAAAATTCCTTTATCAAAGTCATTTCTTTTCACTAGCAAAGCTGTCCACTGATCATGTGCTCTCTCCTCCAGTCGTCTGGGGTGCTCCTGGCCAAGACTGCCTATATGATTCCTTCCCCATTAAAGAAAAAGAAAAAAACCCAAACCAGTCTCACTTGGGTCATCTGATAAGATGCTTTCCCCCTGTTGTACCCAGGGCCTGTAATTTTTGAACCTACAGGAGGGGCTAAGGGTGGCATGTCAGGCCCTCAATGAAAGGGAGAAGGGTTGAATGAAGAGCTTTTGAGTATTTCATTTCATGCCCTGTAGGTAGTACAGTCACCCTATTTATGACCCTTTGGACCCTGTTCACGCTTTGGAACTCACCTCATTCAGTAGCAAACAACCACTGGGAAAATTAAGAAAGTATATGACCACTCTCTACCAGCCACCCACCAACATCTACCAGTAACTCTGTGATTCTGGTCTTGGATTTTGATGTGGTTATCAGGGGGGCTGAATGATGGAGCAGGAGGTCAGGAATAAGTTAGAGACAAATGCTGTGTACTCTGAAAAGACTCATGGCACAAGCAGGGCATCTAAGGTTACCTATTTCATGTCTAAATTTTCATTCCCCTCCCATGCTGTTGGTCTGAGGAACCCTAGAATAGGCCTCAGCAGTGGGGAGATGCACTGGTTTCCTAGGGTTGCCACAACAAGTACCACAAACTGGGTAGCTTAACACAACAAAAATTTATTCTTTTGTCACTCTGGAGTTCAGAAGTCTGAAATCCAGATGTCGGCAGGGCCTCACTCTCTCTAAGCTCTAAGGAAGAACCTGTTCCATGCCTTTCTCTTCGCCTCTGGTGTTGCCAGCAATGCTTGGCATTCCTGGGCTTGGATCCACCCCTTCAACTTCTGCCTCCTCATCATATGTTGTTCTCTCCCTGTGTCTTCACATAATCTTCTTATAAGGTCATCAGTCATATTGAATTAAGGGCCACTCTACTCCAATATGACCTCATCTTATCTGATTACATCTGCAACAGCCTTACTTCCAAATAATGTCTCATGCTGTGATGTCAAGGGTTACAGCTTCAACATATATCTTTTTGGGAAATACAATTCAACCCATTACACAAAGGGAGATGCTTGGATGTGGCTGCATGATAGACATTTTAGCATTAGTTTAGATTGGACTTCTTAATATCTAAGAATGAGACTGTTCTCTAAACCTGAAAGAGCCAAGAAGAAACTACTGGTTCTGCCTGAATTTGTTATTCAGAGGTAAAGAAGGGAGACCTGATGGAGCAGGTTCAGAGGTATCGATGGAGAAAAGATTAACTCACTGCTACCATATTGCACCTGGTGCACTTAACAACTAGAGCTATCCCCATCTAAACTTTTGCTTTCACAGAATGAGGTAAGGTAAGTCCTGGAGAGGCATAGAGGCTTCACACAGCTAGGTTTACAAAAAAAAATCCTCTGTATTAGTGACCTATAGTTCATTCTTTCTCTGCTTTATAATGGGAGAGAAGTCATCTTTTCAGCTTTCAATTTCCAATGGGAGGTGGCTTCCAGACAGAGGTCAAGATGGTGCAAGTGGCAAAAACTCATTTGAAACTAAAGTCCTGTGGAACTGAAAAGTTCAGGTAGAGGAAAGTAGATTCAGATTGGTTTGATCTAAGGGCTCCAACAAAATCATCAAGAGCCAGCCTTTCTCCGTCTGTTGACTATGCTCTGCCCTCTGTCTGCTTCCTTTCCAGTCATTATAACCATTTCCTTCTCTGAGATAACCAGCCATTGTTCTGACTTCTATCATCATCTATCATTTTGTTTGGCTTTTAACTCTTATTAATGGAGTTATATAGTATATATTTAATGTCAACTTTTTTGACCCAGATTATGTTTGTAGGTGTCATTTATTTTGTTATACATGGTTGTAGTTCATTCATTTTCAATATTATTTGTCTGTTGTATGAATAAACCACAATACACAATTTATTTCTTTTACTATAGATGAAACTTCTTTTCTCAGTTTCTATTACCGATGGTGCTGCTATGAACTGTTTATACATTTTTTATTTGCACATAAGCTCAGGTATCCTATGAGTAGAATTTTGCATAAGAGGATTTGGACTTATTTAACTTTAGAAATACCCTAAGAATCCTGAATCACCAATTCGAAAGAACTTATGCATCTTTATGTTCACAGCAGTGCTATTTACAATAGCCAAGTGCTGGAAACAGCCTAAGTGCATATCAGTAGATGAATGGATCAAAAAACTGTGGTTCATTTACACAATGGAATACTACGCAGCAGAAAGAAAGGAGGAACTCCTACCTTTTGTGAAAGTTGAGTCTACAGAACTGGAGACTATTATGCTAAGTGAAATGAGCCAAATACCATATGATCTCACCTATAAGAGGAGTCTAATGAACAAAATAAACTAATGAACAAAATAGAACCATAGGTGTGGAAACATGGAACAGACTGACAGTGACCAGAAGGGAGGGGGAGGAATATAATGGTGGAAAGAAGGGGAAAGGTCTAGTCAAAGAACATGTATGAATGACGCATGGACGTGGACAACAGGGTGGAAATTGACTGTGAGAGTGGGTGGTAGGATGGACACAGGAGGGCAAAGGGGGAAAAATTGGGACAACTGTAATGAATAACAATAAAAAATGATTTGAAAAGAAAAAAGAAGGTAATGAAAAATAGTTTTCCTTAGTGATTGCATAAATTTATACCAATACTAGCAGTATATGAAAGTCCCATTTGCTTCACAATGCCAGTGTTTTTAAATTTCACTACTCCAATGGTGTATCATGGTTTCTAATTGTGAAATAATTTGATTTTTTTGATGATTAGTGAAATGACAGCCTTTTCATATATTTATTGGCCATTAAAATACCTTGCTCTGTAAAGGACGTACTTAGTTCTTTTGCCCATTTTTGGAGGTTATGTTTTTCTTATTGATTTAAAGAGTTTGTAAAAATATACATTATAGATACAAATATTTTATCAAATATGTATATATATATCTTCTCCCATTGTGTGGGACCTTTTTACTCTCTTACACTATCTAATAATGAACAAAACTTCTTAATTTTAATGTAATCCAATTTTTCATTGTTGTCCTTTGAAGTTGGTGGGGTTTTCTTTTTGTATCTGATTTAAGAAATCTAAAAGCTTTTTGTTTTACTATTTATATTTAGAGCTAGTATTCATCTTGAATATATTTTTATGGATGATATAAGGCAGGGGTTAATGGTTCATTTTTTTCTCATGTTGATATCCAATTGACCACTGTTCAATGAGAAGATCAGCATTTCTTCACTGCTGTGAATGGATATATTTGTCAAAAATCAAACCTCTCCCCCTCTCTTCTTTTTCTCTCTGATTTTCTTTTAGTTCATTGTCTACTGTCAATCCCTATAGCAACATCATACTGTTTTAATTATTGTAACTTTATAATACATTGATATATGGTAGTGTCGGTCCTCCTGCTCTTCTTCAAGATTGTCTTAGCCTTTGATTAGAATCACCTTGTTCACACACACACACACACACACACACACACACACACACATAAACACCTTGCTGGTGTATGTATTGAACAGGACTGCACTGAATCTTTAGGTCAGTCTTGAAAGAATATACGTGTTCAGTGTAGAATATTAAGCCTTTAAATCCATGAACATGGTGCATTCTTCTATTTTACTATTTAGACTATCTTTGATTTCTCTCAATAATGTTTTATAATATTCAAGTAGCTTCTTATATCTTCTATTTGGTTTATTCCCAGATGTTTGATTCATTTTTGGTGCTGTTGTATTACTGTTTTTAATATTCAATTTTCTAATTGTCATTGCTAATGAATATAAATACAATGTATTTTTGTATATTGAATTTTCATCTAGTGACCTTGCTAAGTTCTCTCAATGATTCTAATGCCATACCTAATCAAAGATTCTTTTCAATTTTCTATACACACAATCCTATAATCTGTGAACAATGACAATATTTCTTCCCTTTCAATCTTTATACATTTTTTAAATTTCTGTTATTTTCTTTTGCTGTATTGGTTAGGGCCTTTAGTATGATGTTGAATAGAAATGGTGAGAGTCAATATCATTGTTTTGTTGATGATATAAGGGGAAAAATGTATAGTATTTTGTTATTGTTATCATTATGATTTTTAATCTTCACTTGAAGATATGTTTATTGATTTTAGAGAGGGAGAAGAAAGGGGGGAGAAAGAGAGAGAGAGGAAGAGAGATAGAGAACCATTGATGTGAGAGAGAAACATCTATTGGTTGCTTTTCATATGCGCCAGACCAGGAACCCACACCTAGATATGTGCCCTGACTGATGATCGAACCTACAACCTTTTGGTGTACAGGATGATGTTCCAACCAACAGAGCCACCTGGCCAGGGCTACAGTCTTTTATTGTTAAATATTGTTTTTGATGTGGATTCTTTTGTAGATAACTTTTGGCAGATAAGAAAATTGCCTTCTATCATTATTGAATATTGAGGCTTAGCATATGTATCTATTTTTATTTATTTATTTATTTGTTTACTGTTTTTTATCCTTATTCAAGGACATGCTCATGGAGAGAGGAAGGGAAAGAAAGAGAAAGGGAGAAATACATCGATGTCAGAGAGAAAGCCTCCTATATGTGCCCCGACTGAAGACCAAACCTGCAATGGAGGCATGCACTCTGATTGGAAATTGAACCCGTGACCTGCCAGTTTACTGGGTGATGCTCCAACTAACTGAGCCACACCAGCCAGGGCTATGTGTATCTCTTCAGATGATCAAATGATTTTTGAAAATCCCATTGATTGATTTTTAAATGTGATACCACGTCTGTATTACTGGAATAAGCCCAACTGTGCCATGATACATTCATTTTATGTTGCTGAATTTGACTTGCTACTCTTTTGTTCAGAACATTTGCAACTTTGTTCTTGAGAGATCCTGGCCTATAATTTCCTTACTTGTAAGTTTTTTGCCAAGTTTTGGCAATAAGATTATATTGGCCTCATAAAATCAGTTGGGAGGTAATCCTTTTTATTTTTCTAGTACCTAGAAGTTTTGATTAGAATTGTTATTTCTGGCCCTGGCTGGATAGCTCAGTTGGTTGGAGCATCTTCCCAAAGCACCAAGGTTGCAGGTTCCATTCCCCATCAGGGCACATACAGGAATCAACCAGTGAGTGCATGGATGGGTGGAACAACAAATCAATGTTTCTCTCTCTCAAAAATATATTTCTGCCTTAAACATTCAGTGGATCTTGGTATTGAGGCTCCCTGACATTGGAGTTTTCTTTGTGAAGAGATTTTAAATGATAGGTTCACTTTCTTTACTAGATGTAGGATTATTTAGATTTTCTATTTTTTATTATACCATTTTGTAAATTTATATTTTTCTAGGGATGTGTCCAATAGCCTGAAATTTTAAATGTATTTGTATAATGATCAGAATACTTTCTAATTCTTTACTGATTACCTGTAGAATCTGTATTAATCCTTTTTGCTTGATGTCTGCCATTGGAAATTTGTACCTTAGTCTTCTCTCAACTAGTTGTATTACCTTTTTATCAGCTGTTCCAGTCATTTAGAAAAAACAACTCAACTTTATTGATTGGATTTTACATTTGTTTTTGATTTCATGAATTTTTTTCCTCTACTCATAATTTTTTTCTTTCTATTTTCTGGGGTGTAATATGCCTTTTATTTCTCTGCTCTTGAAATTGATACTTAAAACACTATTTTTCAGCCTTTTTCTCTTTTAGTATATGTATTTAAGGCTACAATTTCCCTTCAAGTTGTCCTTTAGTAGTAGCCTAAAATTTTGATGTGACACATTTTCATAATCACTCTATGTAACATATGTTCTAATGTCCATTTTTATTTCCTCCAGCCCATTAGTTATTTATTAGAGTATTTCTTAATTTTCAGGTATTTGAGGGTAGTCTGTTCTGCTGTGTATTGATTTCTAGTGTAATTCCACTGAACTCAGATGCCATGTTCTGCATGACTTCAGATTCAGAATTCAATGAAACTTTATGGGCTAGCATATAGTGTATGGGTTACTTTTATTTATTAATTAAATCATCTATTTAAAAATTCTCATTCAAGGACATGTTCATTGATTTTTTTTATTTTTTATTTTTAGAGAGAAACAGAGACGGGAAGGGGAGAGAGAGAGAAAAGCATGAATTGGTTGCCTCTGTTATTCACCCTGAGTGTGGATTGACACATAACCCAGGCATACGCCCTGACCAAGAACTGAACCAGCAACCTTTTGGTGTATGGGATGATGCTCCAACCAATTGAGCCACACTGGCTAGGGCTATATGTATTACTTTTATAATGCTCCATGTGAACTTGAAAAAAAAGGCATATTCTGCTGCTGTACAGCTCAGTCTTTATAAATGTCAATCAGGTCAAGTTTGTTCAAATTTTCTATATTTTAACCAGCATTTTTTTAAAATTTTTTTAATTTCAGTTTATTCAGTATAGTTTCTATCATTTATTCCCATTCCAGCCCACCCACCCATTCCTCCCCTCCTCCCTCCCCTTTCCAACCCCCCTAGTTTTGTCCATGTGTCCTCTATATTTGTTCCTGTAAACCCTTCCCTTCTCCCCTGAAATTCCCTCC
>JAPYXV010005550.1:0-10441 GCA_028533065.1 Trachops cirrhosus | reverse complement strand
GGGGATAGTCACCTACAAAGGAGTTCCCATCAGACTGTCAGCTGATTTCTCAAAAGAGACCTTCCAGCCAAGAAGGGGCTGGAAAGAAGTATTCCAAGTCATGAAAGACAAGGACCTACATTCAAGATTGCTCTATCCAGCAGAGCTTTCATTTAGAATGGAAGGGCAGATCAAGTGCTTCGCAGATAAGGTCAAGTTCAAGGAGTTCATCATCACCAAGCCCTTATTTTATGAAATGTTAAAGAGACTTATCTAAGAAAAAGAAGATTAAAAACATATATAGTAAAATGACAGCAGACTCACAATTATGAACAACCATACCTAAAACAAAAACAAGAAGAAACTAAGCAAATGACTAGAACAGGAACAGAACCACAGAAATGGAGAACACATGGAGGGTTAGCAACAGGGGAGTGGGAGGAGAGTGGGGGAAAGATATGAAGAATAAGTAGCAATGAAGGTAGATAGAAAATAGACAGGGGGAGGGCAAGAATAGTATGGGAAATGTAGAAGCAAAGAACTTATGACACATGGACTGAAGTAAAGGGGGGGAATGTGGGTGGGAGAGGGTGTTCAGGGTGGAGGGGAATGAAGAGGGGATAACAGGACAACTGTAATAGCATAATCAATAAAATATATTTAAAAAAATAAAAATTAAAAAAATTTAAAAAAAGAAACTGAACTTAAAGCAGTAAAAAAAAAATAAGTCATATTATCTTTACTGTAGTTTAATTTTTGGCTATATCTCCTCACAAATCTTAACATATTTCATTTTTCATATAACTTAGAATGTATTAATATCAACAAGGAGCATTTCCCCCCATGTAAATGTAAGTCCAATTTGAAAATATCTGGGCCTGCCCTGGCCTGTGTGGCTCAGTTGGTTGAGCATCCTCTGGCAAAGCCAAAGGTCATCAGTTGGATTCCCGACCAGGGAAGTCAGGTCACAGGCCAGGGTTGCAGAATCAATCAGGATGCAGCACATAAGAGAGGCAACCTACTATGGCTTTTTCTCTGGCACATCAATGTTTCCCTCTCTTTCTCCCTCCCTTGACCTCTCTCTAAAAATAAAATCTTAAAATATGTATATATCTGGGCCAAACATCTAAGTATTATATTAATTACAATGTAAAATACATTAGCTCTTCCTTAAAGCCCAAGCTGAAATGTCAAAATTAATACTGGACTTGTATCATGATCTTTATTTATTCAATTATGACTTTGCAAGTATTTTAAAACTTTAATATATCCTAAGTGTCTGACATATTGGGATTTTAAAAACAGTGAAAAAAAAATAAAATCTGACAGCTCGGAAAAACGTAAAAGCCTTCATACAACCAAAAATAAGTGACTTAGTAAAGCTAAAAATGCATTGAGCCTATCTTTCAAGTTTTGCTTTAAAAATCACATTATTTTTATTTTCTCTTTAGTCTATAACCTTGGTGTCCATTACTTATTGTGCCCAAATTTACAATCAACATTTCTAGCTATCTACTTTTTAAAAAATAATCAATAGATAACAAAAACATTGCTACAATTTGCTTCTAAACAATAAAAGATAAACTGGGTTTGTCCAACAAAAACTCATGTATGTAAACACTGAGTCGCCACAGATATGCAAATACTCTTTAAACCAAACTACCAGTGTTTGGTGTTTGTGCTTACTTATACCTTTCAAGGTGGACCATTAGAGCACACTTCCCCTATCCTCCACTAACTAAATGCAGTACTGATCAAAAAAAAAGAGAGAGAGAGAAGTAATCAGAGCGGTTAAATCCAAGGCTCCCATCATACCTATCCATCTACCTGTACCTCTACCCACATACCCTACTTTCGAAGCTTCGGCTTCAGTCCCTAAATAGTGTTTCCCATCACTTATGCACTAGGTCTAAGGAGACTATTAAAATGATTATCCAAACTAGCCTCTACTACTGTATTCCCTAAACAGTATTAGCAACCAGGGTTCTTTGGAGAACAGCTTAAGTCCATGCCTTGAAGCTGGGAAAACTGAGAACTGTCATCAGAATAAAAGAATGTTTTCAAAAGTTCTAAGGTAATAATATTAAAAAGTCCTAAAAGCCAGCTTAAAAGAGGCTCCTGACCCAATTACAAGTTGAGCATCTTTTTAAAATACCTGTTTTAATTATATCAATTAAAACAAGTTAGGTCTGCGAAACTGTGAGTTCACAATCATATTTTTTAAAAGCTTGAATCCTTTTCTCTTACAATTACATATATCTGCATGACAGAACTTGGAACAAAATATTACTATAAATGTTTAACTGTATAAAAATTCTCAGGAAATGCACCTACAGCTAGGGCAGATAGTTACCTTAACTAAAGACTCAGAACGTGTCAGTCTGATGCACCACTTCTAATCTATGAATGTCCTCATTACCCACCATCAGCAGTTATCAAAATGAGATTATGAAAAAGGCACTGGCCATGATTTGTTTTTAAAAGCCAGATTTAAGTAGTCAGAAATCTTGCTCACTGCTTTGTCAATTATGATATTAATATAACGACAGAAAAAAATAAATACTGAAAAGCAGGCCCAGGGCACATTTACTTCAAACTGATGTCATCCTGACTCCTTTCTCTTTCATCACCCATAATCGAAATCTTCATCAATACCCGCCTACTCTTTCAGCCTCTTCTAAATCCTCTCTATCCTCACTGCCATCACCCCCATCTGCTCTCCATTTCCACAGCAGGCTCCTGAGTGGTCTCCCCCACCAAACACCACACTTAGTTCTGAAGCATCACTCTGCCCTGTGAATGTCTTAATAAAACCTACAGAAGCATTAGCCACAGAGAAAAAGACTGACAGGTTCAACATTACAATCAGTAACTTCATTTCAAAAGATCTCATAACCTGAACAAAAGGACAAACCAGAATGGAGAAAGACTTTTTGCATCACATATGGACTGACAAAGAATTAGGAAAAAACAGGCAAAACACTTAACAACACTTAAGCACAAAAGGAAATTTAAACAATATTAAGATGTTATAGTTCTGGAAAATAAATTTGAAAAAATTAAATGGAGGGGAAAAAACAATGCTCAACGTCATTTTTAAAAAGATTTTATTTTTAGAGAGAAGGGACGGGAGGGAGAGAGAGACAGGTAGAGAAACATCAATGCGTGAGAGCAGCACAGACTGTTTTTGCCTCTCACACACCCCCAACTAGGGATCCGACCAGCAACCCAGGCATGTGCCCTGACTAGGAATCGAGCCAGTGACCTTTTGGTTCACAGGCTGATGCTCAATCCACTGAACCACACCAGCCAAGGCCTCAATGTCTTTTAAAGTTTTCATCTGACCCTCAGAAGTCAAAATGTCTTTGTGGCCCCATCAGCCTGTTCACAACTGCATCCCTGCATACCTTCTCATGGCTTCCACCTTCTCTCCTTTCTAGCCACAACCTGCAGGACCTTCCTCTTCCTAAATTGCCTTCCTAATATCCCCTCCCTCACCCTCACCCGCACTGTAGCCTGGCTAACACTTACACATCCTCTGGGTCTCAGCCTAAACACCTGAAAGGCTACCCTGATCAATACGTGCCCCTCCTGGTCCCAAAGCACACAGAACTCACACACTCTGCTCCTGCTCTATTACTGCCTTTTTGCTTGTCCTGTTCACTATTATATCCAGGATCCACAATGCCTAATACTGTACCTGGCAGAATAGGTACAAGAACATTTGCTGAATGAAGGATGAATCAAGGCCCAATCTATACACAGGTACTGGAGAGTTTCTTTATAAGCCTAGTATCAAAATGAAGCACCCCGAGGACGCTCTAACTAACCAACTGAGCTAGGCCCTGTCTGGGTAGTTCAGTTGGTTATAGCATCCTCCTGACAGGCCAAGATTGTGGGTTTGATCCCCAGTACAGTATTTTTGATACAAAAATCAAAAAATGTCTGGCTGGTGTAGCTCAGTGGATTCAGTGTGGGCCTGTGAACCAAAAGGTTGCTGGTTCGATTCTCAGTCAGGGGACATGCCTGGGTTGCAGGCAAGGCCCCCAGTGAGCATGTAAGAGGCAACCACACATTGATGTTTCTCTCCCTCCCTTTCCCCTGTTTAAAAATAAATAAACAAAACCTCTTTCAAAAATCAACCAATGAATGTATAAAATAAGTGGAACAACAAATGATGTTTCTCTCTCTCAAATCAATTTTAAAAATAAGTAAAAAAGCCTAGTATGAAATGCCCATCTTTCTCGAATACTCTGGAAATAGTCCCCATAGTAGGTCAAGTGTAAATAATGCTATACTTTTACATTTTTTATGCTTTTACAGGTCTCCTGAGGTCAAACCTCAAAAAACAAACAGGCTTTCTCCCTCTGGGGAATAAGCCGATGCCTTTCCCTTCCCTCTCTTCTTCCCCTCAGGCATGTTACCTCTGCCTTTCTCTCTCCTAAACCCTGAGGACCCTTCTGTCTCTGAAACGTGCTACCTGGGGCTATACAGGCGGACTCACTACCTGTTAACTTCCTGAAATAAACTTCCTCTTATAATTTGAAAAAAATAGCATATGCTCCCTACTCTATACAAACCACAACCATACAATAAATGTCTCCGTTTAGAATGGATGCAGGAAAAATCAATTCACGTTCAAGTAAACATTATAACACCATGTACTATCTCTCACCATAATCTCTCACCATAAAAAAAAAGCCTGTTAGGGAGGACGCATGTGTAGGGGAGGAAAAATATTTTTCCCTCTACCTTTCTCAGTTCTTGGCTGAGACCTTCTGTAATAAAAGATTAACAAGAAAAAAGCAAACAAAAGCCTATTAGCAAGCATACTTCCTGTATACATGGGAGATACTAAGGAAAACTGAGTAACTCCCTGAGACAGCCCAAGTCACCACCACCTTAAATACCACTTGCAGCTAAAGACAAAAGAAAGATGGAGGGATAGGAAGTTATCAGGAAAAGTTAACAACGGGTATGGTTGTTATGCAGATTTAGGTCAGTACTTTCCCCATTAATAAGTTTCTTGTAATTTAGAGTCATCCTTCTCTTTCTGATAGAGAGGGAGACACCCTTACCAATGGAGATTTCCTTTATGAATGTACATTTCCTGTACAGAAGATAACTATTACAGTGTTAAAGAGTTTCTCTTTTGTCAGCTATTTCCTAAAAATAATCAGCTCAAAATAATCTTTATGCCAAAGAGGCATATTCTGGGTAGGCACATCCTGCTCCTCTTCATACAACTATATAAACAGCTTTGGAGGATCGCTTAAATGAGGGTAGCATTATAATTACACTTGGACTTGAAAAATCTGTAGAACGCCTATAACACAGGACATTTCAAATCAACTACTCAGAACCACTAACCAACTCTCTGATCTTGTGAGTTCTTTGTATTTTCTGAACCTCTATTTCTTCATCCTTTCACATAGCTACCCTTACACTTTGTGCCCAATTCAACACCTGGCATACAGTGAATGCCAGCTTTTTGAAATGTCACTCTCTACTTGGGACAAAAAGTCAGCTAAGCACTGGAAAGCAAAAAAATTGCCCAGGAAGGCTTCCAAATGCAGGCAGGCTTCCCCACAACTGCGTCTGTACATCCCCACCCAGGGTCGGATCAAGTACTTTCAGGACTCACTCTCGACTCCGAAAAAATTACGGTGCTCCACCCTCCGTGGTGCCGTCAAAAATGGTGCTCTTTTTCATGAAATAACATTTTATTCAATTCAATACTTCCACGTGTCAAAATTAAAAGACTCAATTTTCTACTGTTTTGGTGTACAGCTATCAACCTGGGGGATGACCCAGGAGGTCCCAGCCCTTTCCTCCCCCACCCCACAACCCCGCCCCTGCAACTCGAAATCCTCACTAAGACCAATCAGGCCCGCACGTCTAGCGGTGTGACAAACCCCGCCCCCCCGGTGCTCTCAGCTAGAGGTCTACCCCACGCCCAACTGCATACCGCAAAACCCAGGCCCGAGGGCCCACCGCCCCTCAAAGCGTCTCGGCGTTGAAGCTTCGTATCCAAAGTTCCCCAAACGTCTACTGGAGTCCTAATTCACTTTCTCGGCTTTCAAGGAGGAACCTTCTCCTAGCACCCATTCTTCTGGCATCCTGGGAAGCCGCGCACCCACAATGCCCGGGATGCCAGCGTTAATCCTCCCGCAGGCACTTTTTTCCCCGCCACCCCTCCCCCGCCCTGGATACGCACCGTGCGGGAATCGGGCAAATCTCCTTTCTCTCCGCTCCTTCCACAAGACTCCCATCTCCCCATTCTTCCCCGAACCCCCAAGCGGCTTGCACTTTCTCTCTTCCAACCAGCCCTCCAACCTAGTGGAATGTATCTCCTCTTCCTCCCAACTCTGCGCGTCTCCCCTCCCCCCTTCCTCCTGCAGTCTATTTCCTCCTGCGTTGTTTACAGCCTACACCCCCAATGCTAAAAACTCAGCCCCGACATTCTTTCAAACCAAGTGTGCAACCCCAGCTCCTCCGAGCCCAGGGCCTGGCCGCACACACTACAGTGCCCCGAGACAAGCCTCTGTGCCCCGGGCTCCGTGCGTCCCGCCACCGTGTTCCTGCCTTCGACCCCCACACCCGACCCCGCTACCTGGAGGGGACCGCAGGCGCTGTCGACCTCTGTAGCCCTCCGTTGAGGTCCCTCGCCTCAGGCGGCGATGCGGAGCTCGCCAACGGCCCGGACCTGGGCCCTGGCCCGTCCTTGCTCCAGGCCGCATCCCCGCTGGGGGAAGGGGAGGCCCTGGTGGCAGCGGCAGCGCCGCCTTCACCTGAGGCCTTGACCCGGGCCTTGTTGGTAGCCTTGTTGGTATTATTCAGCGCCGCTGGAGACTTGGGGAAGAAACTGTACAGCGTGCTCTGTCGCGACATAGCGACAGGCGGCAAGGCCCAACCGCTCTATCCGACCGAGCAACTAGAAGCACTGGATCGACCGCGCGGCGCCTGCTGGCGGGAAATCTGGGGGGAGGCGCGCGATGCGCCGAAGGAATATTGGCCCCAGCGGCCAATCGGCAGGCACCTAGAAGTGCGCGGGCGGTGTCTGAGCAGCGGCGCCCGGCCCCGCCCCCTCCAGGAGCTAGGCGTCTTGGGGAAGGGGAGGGGTCGGGCAGCTGAGTCGTGCGGCTGCTAGTGCTGCCCCCCGGGCGGGAACAGCCTTGGGCCTGGTGCGCAGATGCCAGGGGCTTGTCAGGACCGGAACAGCTCTGCCGGAAGCCGGGCGCAGCTGCGGGTCTACGGGTCCGGAAAAGCCCTCGGGCTCAGGAAGGGGAGGGGGTGGTCGTGGTGACTGCGAGCACGGGGCGGGCTCCAGTGTGCGGAGTGCTGGTACCGCGTGGAGGCGTGAATGTCTGAGGTCCCGGGGACAAACCGAATGGCCGCGGATGGAGACCCTTGCAGAGAAATGCCTTCCAGCCGGCATCTGCTCAAAAATCCTGCGGTCGGACACCTTCTACCAAAGAACCGGAAAATTATGGACCCAAACTTTTGTCTGCAGTAGATCAAGTCTCCTGTTCACGTTGTGTTCTCAAAGCGTTGCACAGAGGCACTTGACAAATATTTGCTAAATGAATGTTAAGTGGCAAGTCCTTTACATATTTATGATAAAAACCTGCCAACTACCCTCCGCCAGACAATAATTCAATCATTTTATATAGATTAATTAAATCCTCTCAACCTATGAGGTAAATACTTAAGGTCCACAGTCTTTTTTTTTTAAGGTTTTATTTTCAGAAAGAGGAAGGGAGAGAGAAAGAGGAGAGAAACATCAGTTGACTAACCCTCGGAGACCCCCCACCAGGGACCGGGCCCTGAACCTAGGCATGTGCCCCACGGGAAATCAAACCCGCCACCTTTCGGTTCACAGGCCTGTGCTCAATCCATTGAGCCACACCAGCCAGAGCTGAGGCCCATAGTTTTAGCTAAACCTTCTGGGCGTCAGAATGAAGGATTTTTTTTTTTTTTTGTAGATATTAGAAAAGTAACACGGTGTGCATAAAAAGAAATTAGAAGGCTGACCATCCTTTGGCTCTAATCCCAAATTGTAAGTAAATAACTATGGAATCCAGAATCCTGGAAACCAGCTCCAGTCAGCAACAGCTGTATTTTGATAATTACCTATATAGGATCAGCTCTTTGTTAGGAGAAGCTGTGTTCTGTCACACGCTTTTCTTTTGTTAAGCAAATAATAAAATCAGGTTTGTTTCAAATATATTTCAAAGCTATATATTCGAAGGGTAGATAAGTGACACTCCCAGAGAGTCTGGGCAACACCCTGAAATCAAACGTTCCTGCAGCAAAACATGCTTATTCACACTAACTGGGATAAATATATGGTAACAAGAATTCAACTGAGTAAATTTTAAAGATTTAATTGGCTTTATTGAATGATTCACAAATTGAGCAGCATCCCTTCTAGCAAGTAGAAAGCTCCAAAGGGCTACAGAAAGGGAAAGGTTTTTAAGGGCACAGAGGCAGTGAGAAAAAGAAATCATAAATAAAGCTGAGGATTATTTACTTTCTTTGGGGGACAATAGGGTCTATTACAAGGATTACCTCATTCTGCTGACCAGGAAATTCCAGACCAGTGTGTTAAAATTACGTTCCTGGGGAAGGCTGAAATTAGGTTACGTATTAAGCCTTGGTATACTTAAGCGGAGTTTAACACAAGTGATGGCATTTCCAGGGTTGTAGTTCCTTTTTGACAATGAAGCTTATGAATAGGCTCCGGTCAGCTCGGGTCAAAATTTGCTACCAAGTGAGTTTGCCACAAAACTTTAGGTTTTTTGAGCTTTTAGGGTTTCAGAATTACAGATTAGGAATTGTTAGCACACGTGGCTTAAGTAATTTGCCCAAGATCAGCTAGAAAATGATGGTGTAGGGAATTTAGCGGTAAATTCTGGGACACTGTTCTTGAAGTCCTGTGTTACTGACAAATGTCAGACTTCCTTTTATTTCACATTATTTTATTGAAGCCTCACAACAACCTTGAACTAGGATGAACTGCATGAAATTGCCAATACTGAACCTTTTTTGAAATGCAAAATTACTATTTCATTTGGTTCAACTTAATATGATATTCTTGTTTTATAAAAAGGAAATGGAGGCCCTAAGGCAATAAGCCAGTTATGGGGCAAAGGTTGCGAGCCTGTGTTTTGGGGTAATAGGGGCCTAGGTTCTAACCCCACCCTGCCAGCCAGATAACCTAGTAATTTTTCTTCTTTGAACTTTTTCCCCTCATCAGTCATGAGAACAATATCAAACTTGGGCCAGATTTTGAAGGCTATAGTTAGATGTGTAGATGAAAAAGGCCACATACTAAACCTGACAAGCTCAGGGGAGGTCTGCATGGCGGCCTCATAAACTCAGAGACCTAAGTAACCACATGGGATGGTCTAAATTTGAAACTTTCGAATCAAAAGCAAGTATGGGACTTCCGGCCAAGATGGAGGTATAGGTAGATACACTATGCCTCCTCACACAACCAAAACTAAGGACAACAAAAATTTAGAAACAAAACAACAACCAGAACAGAGAGAAATGAACTGTACGGAAGTCTGACACCCATTCATCCAGACCGGTAAGAGGGCAGAGTCAGAGACCGATGGAGAGGAGTCGAGGGGTCCCGGCAGGAAAAAGCGGTGGCTGGCAGACGCAGGCACACAGGGTGCAGGGGCAGCTGAGGGACCCCAGACACGCAGGGGTGGCTGACGGACCAGTGGCAGACCCTGGGCGCGGGAGGCAACGAGCAGACCCAGTGAGGCGCACAAGGCAGCTGGCTGTCCGCAGTCACACATTCGCACGCAGATAAACCAGGCAAAAACAGGCAGCGACACAGATTGCACAACCCAGGGACCCAGCGCCGGGAAATAAAGCCTAAAAGCACCGATTGAAAAGACCTGTGGGGGTTGAGGTGCTGGGAGAATCTCCCAGCCTCACATGAGAGTTCCTTGGGAAGATCCACAGGGTTCTAGAACGTACACAAGCCCACCCGCCCAGGAGCCAGCACCAGAAAGGCCCAATCTGCTTGCAGGAAGTGGCAGAGGGGACTGAAGTCCTAGAGAGAGCGGAGCGCCATTATTGCCTCTGTGACCTCACCCCCACATATAGCGTCACAACCCAGCGACTGGGTTGCCCCGCCCTGGTGAACACCTAAGGCCCCGCCCTTCACTACAGGAGCTCGACAAGACCAAAAAAACAAAGTTCAAACAGAACAAATCAAAGCCCCACAGCCAATACTTTTAAGCGATCAAGAGATAGCCAACTTATCAGATACATATTCAAAGCACTGGTGCTCACAGAACTGGTTGATTTTGGTCACAAATTAGATGAAAAAATGCAGGCTACAATAAGTGAAATGAAGGAAAGTGCACACAGAACCAATAGTGATGGAAAGAAAGCTGGGCCTCACATCAATGGAGTGGACCAGAAGGAAGAAAAAAACATA
>JAPYXV010005549.1:0-10443 GCA_028533065.1 Trachops cirrhosus | reverse complement strand
CTAGTTTTTGCCTATTGGACTCTGTGCCTATTCCTGGGTCTTGGCAGCCTGGTGATTCCAGAAGGGGGCTGGTCTGCATGCCAGACAAGCGTGGACATCCCTCAGGAGAGGCCAGACTTCTCGTGATGAAACTGGGGAGACAGGGCAAGACCATGAAACACTAGATGGGGTTCTTGTGGGGAATTCTCCATCCGGGAAGGAAAAGGCAGGACTGACCTTCCGCAAAGCAGCAAAGGCGGGGCCAAAGGTGGCTTTGACCTCCACACGGTCTCGGATCCAGGTGGGCAGTTTTGCCAGGACAGGTGGACGGGCATACCGCTGGTCCAGGAGCACTATGCTGGCAAAATCCTTCTGGTGCCTGATGGCCCTGCCTGGATGGGAGCAGGTTGGGGCTCTGATCAAACCTGCCTCCTGACAGAGCACTGCTATTGTGTCCCCTTCTCTTCCTCAGCCCCCAGAATGGAGAGATGGCCAGGAACAGACCCCATCCTGTCTCCTCCTTCTTCCTCTCTCCCTCCATCCCCAACGATTCATCCTGATAGCTAGGAAGAGTCCCAGGCTCACCTATAGACTGGTTGACAGCCTTCATACACAGATTCTCCACCAAAGCCTTTCCTGGGGTGGGCTGACCTGAGGCTCGGGGCTGGGAAGGGCAAAGCAGATGACCTATCAGAACTGTTTCTTGTCTCCTGCATAGTGTCCTGAGAAAATGACACTGCTGGGCTGTGAGCAAGACCAGTCAGCTTCCGGGGTACAATGCCAGCAGCTGATAGGATGGATGATGTCACGTGCAGCTCCAGAGGGCACGAGGACACTGCCATCCCTCTGGGCAAACAGGAAACAGTGGCACACAGCAAGGGGTGGTGGGAAGTCCCAGCATACCTTAGTCCTTGGGGCTACCGAGCTCTCCCTGCCCTCTCCCCTCATCCTCTGAACACTGGAGGGACTCACAAGGGTCTGATCCAGGTAGGCCATCTTCTCTCGGAGCTCCGGAGACTTGATGTTGGGGTAGGGCATGCCCACCATGACCACACACCTGGGGTGGAGGCACACGGGAGCCAGAGGCAGCTGGGGATCACAAGGCCCAGGACGAAGGGCTGGGTCTTCACCCACACGTCACAACAGCTGGTCTACCCCTCGCGCAGTCAAGCTGTACTCAGAGGCTCTAACTCTCCCTCCCCAGCCTAAACCTGCCACCTGGAAAGGAGTTTTTCTTCTAAAAGATCCCTGCTAGACCAAGGAATTGAGTTCAAGAAAGTTCAAGTCTGTCTCATTTTTCACCTGGCCTCAAAGGGGCAAACCCAAAGCTGCCGAATCACTTCCCCATGCAGCTGACCGACCTGCGCGGTCAGCCCAGGTGCAGTCTCAGATGGCAGCAGATTGCAAAGGACTTGGGGGGGGGGTGTGGTGAGGAGCTGCTTGGAGTGAGGGGTGGGTGGGTATCAGTGTTCCAGGAGACATGGAGCACACCACTTACCGGCCGAGGTCGTCAGAGAAGTTGATGCCTTCGCTCATCTTGCCTCCCACCACTGAGAGCAACAGTGCCCCTGTCACCATGCCTCCTGTCTGCACATGGCACTGTGGGGACCACCCAAAGCTGGGACACCATCAAAATGTTTTCGACCGCCAACCCCATGAGTCTGGACTCAAGCTGGAGTTCTACCTCTCACCTGAATGCACTTGGAATACTCTGTCAGCACCTGGTCCACCTGGATTGCTCTTTTCGGTTCTTGAAATATCTGAAGGTAAAGAGATGTTTCCCAGAACAGGGTTTTAGGATACCTGGGTCACAGGTCTGCTCCAGGCCTTGTCTTCCAGCCCAGAGATCCCTGGGGGGCTTCACAGACTCCTCTGGGCGGTCATCAGGGATTAAAAGTGGTGGGAGAAGCCCCTGTATGTGAGGCCTGACCATCTGGTCTGATGTGCATGAGAAATCCCAGGAGGAACTCTGGGTTCACTGTCCCCACAAGTGGAAAGTCCTGCTGAGGGGTCGCTCACCTTTTTCCTGACAGCCAGGCGAGCCAGCAGGCCACTCTTGTCCCAGTGGGCATGGACCTGGCGTTGGTACTCATAGGAGGGGAAGAAACAGATCACCCCTCCGGGGACTACATTGCACAAGTTACAGAGGATGCGACCTGTCTCATCCATCTAAGAAAAGAAGACAAGGGGCCCTCCAGGAGGCCACTCCTGAAGCCACACCCCCAAAATTCCCCTAACTGTAGGGCTCAGAGCCAAGTACAGAGACCCACAGGTGAATGTGGTCAGGGAGGCCTGCAGCTGGGCAACGCCCCCCTGCTGAGAATCAGATTGGAACGTGCCGCCTTCCCCACCAGACACACCTGAAGGACACTCCCAGTGACGGGCAGCATCTGACACACACTGCCGCTCGAGCACAGCAGAGCTGCACCTGCTGTGGGTGTGTGCCAAGACCACCCTTCCCCAGCTCCCCATGTCCTGTGGGCAACTTGGGATTAAGCACTGTCTGTGACAGATTGGGCACTGAAAACCTGAGGCGTGCCACCAGTGAAGTGTCCTAGCACCTGCATCCCTGCCAGGCAGGAACTGATATAACCAAATGACAAGAGAAGCAAAGGGAATGAGACACTTTCTCATGAGCTTCATCCTATAGGGAAGGCTGGAGGTGTCAAGAAAACTTCCTTAGCAGCCCAAGGGGTGAGGGGTGTGGGGAAACCAGACCTTCCTCGATAAACATCTAGATACTATTCATCCTGTGCCAGCTCTGGATTGGCCAGCATTCCCCGCATCCCAGAAGTCTCCCTCCTGCCCCAGCAAAGGCGGCAGTGAAGCTGGCTGGCTGCTACTAACCATGTGAGGCAGCTCTCTCTTCAGGTATGTGAATTCCAGCTGCTGGTTGGAGGGCCCAGTGCAGATGACGAGAGGCAGGATGTTGCCTGGAGGGATCACGTGACCTGCGCAGGCCCAGAGAGGGTCTGAACACCAGAGGTGCAGACTCTTCTGCAAGGCAGATGCCACAAAGAGTACTGCCCAAGTGGTGTCTTCCAGACTAGGAGTGGCAATTTTTTACGTTCACCCACCCGTCCTGTTTCCACAGTAAAACAGCAATGCTCAGGCCTCTCCCATGCAGGTGGAGGGAGCACAGACAGCTAGCATCCCATGGTCCTCTCAGCCCCTTAGGCCTACTAACAGCATACAGCTCAATTCTAACACAGCCCATGATGTGACTATGGGGCCCACTCCACCCTGGACATGGATCCTCACCACAGGAAAACTCCACCAGGCGCTCAGCTGCCACCCCAGCACATGCCAGCAGCTGCTCCCGGAATTCAGACACCTGAAGGACCACAACATCAAGGCTCTGAGACCTCCCAGGGGTCCAGGGACAGGGACCCGGGGTCTGAACAGACAGGGAGGGGCCTTGGCGGGGAGGGGAAGAGAGAATCACTTGGAAAGACAGAAGTCAGGGTGAGGAGGCAGCAAGCACCTAAGAACAGAAGAGAGGTTCAAGGAAAGGCTGATAATAAATTAGCAGACAAGAAAAAACAATTTAATGACACCAGTGTTGGCAGTCTCATTTAAACTATTTGTGGCAATGGCAAAGGAAATTTGGCAAATTTGGCAGCGAGTCTCAGCTCTGGGTGTGCCACAAAATCAGGAGTGGGAATCTAAAATATATGCATACATACATACATGGCCAGGCCCCGGCCCAAACTACTGAATAACAATCTCTAGGGGGAGCCCTAGCTGGTGTGACTCAGTGGATTGGGTGCAGGCCTGCAAATCAAAGGCTTGCAGGTTCGATTCCCAGTCAGGGCACATGCCTGAGTTGCGAGTCAGGTCCCCATGAGGGCGTGCAGGAGAGGCAACCACACATTGGTGTTTCTCTCTCTCTCTAAAAATAAATACAATCTTTTTAAAAACAAAAAACAAAAATAAAGAATCTCTAGGGGGAGGAAAAGGTTTTTGTACTCATTTGATGAACTCCATCCAGGTTTTTCACCTATCACATAGGCAAAAATCTTAACATTTGACCACTCTATGGAGAATCTGGCATCTTCACTCTGCAGGTGGGGTACAGAATGGTGCTGCTCCGGGCAGAGGGCATCTGGACGATATTTAACAAATGAGGTACACTTTTACTTTTAACCCAGCAATCCCGCATTCAGGAGTCTCCCCTGAAGATTCAGCTCAACAAACCAAACGCTACCTGCACAAGGGTATTTCCGGTGCAGTGACGTGTGAGAGCACGGCCTCCTTTCCGCAGGGACTGGTCCCGTGAGCTGTGCTACATCTGCCCAAGGGAACACTGCGCAGCCCAGCGGAGGAATGCGGCCCAGCCCGCCCCTGCGCACTGGTAGGGGGCACTGCCGGAATGTGCAGGCACAGAGAAACAGGCCCTGCCGCCTTTGAGCTAAGTAAAAAAGAGGAAGGACATACATCTGCTGCTTTTTGCAAAAACATCACATGAAACAGAGGGAAGATAGACCAGCAGCTAGTAAAACATGCTCGTCACCTACAGGAATGGGGAACAGGTTGGAAAGGGGTGGAAGTGAGACTTGCTGAAACTTTTTCTATAGTTTCAACTTTGGAACCACACACGTTTACATTTTCTAAAAACAGAACGAAACCAACGAAAAAAGGCAAACCCTGAAACTGAAAACAAACTACAACAAAGAAAGCCTGATACCAAGTGACTTCATATCCTTTTTTTTAAATCCTCAACTGAGGACTTGCTCATTGATTTTAAAGAAAGGGGAAGGGCGGCAGAGAGAAGAGAGGGAGAGAAACATCGATTGGTGGCCTCTCCCATGTGGCCCTACCCGGGACTGAACCTGTAACCTTTGGGATTACAGGATGACACTCAGACCAACTGAGCCACACCGGCCAGGACATGACTTCATATTCTTAGCGACCATATATCCTTAGCAGGATATACTCTAAGGGCAAAAACTAAGTGCAAAGAAATAAAATTTTAATCAACAGTTTACTGTTAGAATATTGGTATTATATTTCGGACACTATTTTGAGTATATTGTGGGATAGAGCAAATGAATAATTATATGAATACAAGAAACCAAAAGTTGAGCTCAAGAGAAAAGGATGCAGCATACGGTCAAATAAATTGATTGATTTTGATTTAGAAATATCAATATGGACTCAGGATGTATGAAAATACATTTCCTAGGTCTGCACTGAAAAGGCCTATAAACAACAGTCACCCAGGAACACTGTAAACAGCGCAGCACCCAGACCTTGACTTCTCAGCAGCCGCCTTCAGTAGAAGAAACCAGGGTGCCCCTGAGAAACCGGATGATTCCCGCTCAGGGTCAAAGACAGCATCAGGCGGCGCAGCGTGCTCTCATGGCGCCAGAAAGCAGGAAAGCCTGAAAGCCTTCCAAGGCCACGGGGGCCACGCCCAGAGGACCCGAGGCAGCTAGGGGTTCCCACAGGCCAAGTCTGAGACAACTTGAGCATCAAAAGCCACAAGGGCTACAAATTATTTTACACACAAATAAATTAAGATCTACAACTCTATACACAAGGAAGACTGAAAAAATAAATAAATAAAGCTACAGGGGTGGTCGGATAGCCCAGGTTGGCACAGACGGCTTGAGGGCGTTGAGGGGCTTTCCCAGCACCGAGTCCTGATCTAGGCCGTACGTCTCCCAAGGACACAACCACTGTGCAGAGACGGGTTACCTTTACCACACCTTCCTTCACACAGGAAAACCAGAAGTCACCTGAATATCTGACTAAAGAAGAGCAGTTATAGAAAATACACTCATGCAATAGGATGAAGTATAGTTAGTGTATGGCAAATAAATACTTATTTGTTAAGAAAAAACACATATGCCATTCTGTTGCTGAGTGGGGAAGCAAATTATAACAACAGCACATACAGATAATACTGTACCATTTTGTTTTTAAAATTATGTATGTGTATTTGTAAAAATTTTACAATTATAATGATGTGCACAACAAAATGAATCTTTTGCTCGTCAAATTATGATCCTTTTTCTGTTTTTGTCTCTGCTTTCCACAATTGAAAATATAATACTTTTCCAAAAGTACCATATTTTGCTGTATATAATGCACATATCTCTGCCAAGATTCTTGAGGGAAACATAAGGATGCACGTTGTACTGGGAATAATGATTACATAGCGTGGGAATAACAGCCGTGTGTGCAGTGAGCACAGAAACATGGGTGCACACTGTCCACGGGAGCGCCGTGCACACGGCACATTCGGTATATTTACATTTGTAAAAGAGGGGAGGTTACAGCTATGGTGGCCACAGGCAGGCCATGGCACTGAGGCAACTCTGTGAGAGGAAGGAGCTGCGGAAGGGCATACTCTGGACAAGTGTGATCTCACTGCTAGGGACACACTGGAGCGTGGCAGTGCCGGTCCCCAGGGCCTGTAAGGCCTGGGCAGTGGGACAGCACAGCAATGCCACCTGGTGGACATCGCTTGGCCTGCTCAACCCAACCCTTTTCTGGGTTGGGAACCCTAGGGATGATGAGGTGAAGAGGCCTGACTGTGCACCCTTCCCAGTCACTGTCCCATCCGGACCCAGCACAAGAGGCCGGGCCTGGTGTCCTTACTGGCTGCATGGTGCCCCCGGCAATGACCACTGCCCGGCACTCCTTCACCACCTGGGCAAAAGGCACAGCTGGATTCAGCAGCAAGAATTTGAGGCTGCTCTGACTGAGGCTGCCTGAAAAAAGACAAATGAGAGACAATTACAAGGGAAAGGGGCAGGTACGGGCCCAAAAGACATGTCTCTCTGTCCAAGGCAAAGGGGATCTCCCGCTGGGTCCGTGTAGGAGGCATGAGCCACAGCACTTTCTCTTTACACCTCATTTACTGTCCAGGACCACCCTGAAGCAGAGAGTTCGACTATCTCCCTTTTCACATGAGGAACCTGAGGTTCAGAGACAAAGAAACTGGTCCAAGACATGCAGCTCGTAGGTGATGGAACCAAGACTCAAAGCAAACTCATATAACCTTCACCACGAGGCTGCATGGCTTCTCTCGCACCCTCATCTGAGATGGCCAACCATTCCAGCACAGCGGCATCCCTCCTCACTACCCACCGCCTACCCAGGCCATAGGAGGCTAGGTGTCACCACCCTGACTCCTTGTCCTGACCCTGGAGGTGCCAGACTGGAAGCAGAGACTCCTTTCATGCTCTGGCCTCCCAGCTGCAGGTGGGCTCCTCCTCAGATACCTTGGCGGCTCAGGATGACCCTGCCGTCCTGATTGGCAGTGGTGAGAGCTGCAAGGAAGCCTTCGATGTGCATCAGCGGGGAAGCAGGCCGCGGTATCACGGCCTCCCTCTCCTCCACAGGGGCTGCAGGAGCTGCACAGAGCAGAGGGAAGAGAGTCTGACCACAGGCAAGGGCAGAGGGCCGCTCTGCAGTTGGGCTAAAGAGGTTCTCTGGGGAAGACCAGTCCACATGTGAGGCAGGAACATTCTCTCCCGGGGCCTGTGGCTCTACCCCTACCCTCCTGACTCACCTTCGGTCATCATGGGCTGCAGGCTCTGTAGGAAGTGCTGGAACCCAGCCAGTCTGGGCTGCTCCCCAGGGGGTACGAGGACTGCCCCCCACCTCTCTGTGAAGCCAAACAGCTGAGCAGGGGTGGGAGCAATGAAGACTAATGAGGGCAGCAGTGCTGAGGGAGACCAGGCTGGATGAGAGGCTTCCATCTCTCCTCCGCGGCACAACCAGCAAATCCCCAACAACCCCAGGCGTCATGGCAGACCCTCCCCACCCCAGCAAGGTTGTGCCACAGTGAGGGCCATGGAGACAGGGCTGCCTCTGTGAGGGCAACAAGTAGGGTGCTGCCTGACCTCGCCCAGGTCCCAAAGGAGGTTGGCCGTACCTTCCTGCTGACCATGCTCTTCTCGCAGTAGCGCCGCACCTGCAAGACCAAGCCCACTGCAGGTATGTGGGAACCTTAGGTTGAGAAACAAAAGGACTCCTTTCCAAAATCCAGGGTGCAGGACTCACCACCACCACCACCTCCCTAGGAGCCTGGAGACTCCTGAGGCCGATGGTGTCATCCTCCTCTCTGAGGTCACTCTTCCCCGTGTCCCCACACCACCCAGCCCTCTCCCACGGCAGGGCCGCTGCGAGGCCTCACACATGTCCTCCTTATAAAGAAGTCTGCATGGCCCCAACCCTCCTAAAGGTGCTTGGTGATAGCTCTGTCCCCTCCGCTTTCCTTCAACATGACAGCACCTAAGCTGCACCTTGAAGGATTGTTAGTTTAAAAATAAAAAGAAATCCTAGGAGCCAAGGCACAAAGGAGGTGAAGCTTGGGACTTGTTCAGGGGATGACTGCATTGCGGTTCAGTAGGTGTGTAGCTTGGAATGCGAGACACTGACTTTGGAGCCTTTTAAGATTTCTGAAAAGAACAGTACCTTTCAAATAAGAGTCACTAGTCTGTAGTTTTTAAAAGTCATTGGAAGGGAAACAGAATGAAATGAAATAAAAAGACCAGAAAGAAGGCAGAGGAAAAAGAGCCACAATGAAGTAGGAGCCATGGAAATGAAAAGATGGAGTAAATCCAAGTTATTTCAAGCTGTGGGGCTGGGCAGCTGTTGGGATGTGGGACACAATGGGAAAAAGAAAGCACTCAAAAATGACAGGACTGGCAGCCTGTCTGAGGGGGGTAATGGCAGTAGCCATGACCACAATGGGTAAGCCAGGGGCAAGCTAGTTTGAAACAGAGTCAGGACAGAAAGCAAGCAGGGTCCTGAGTTTGTGCAGCCGGGTTCCCACGCTGGCTCCGCCATGAGCCATTTGTGTCCTTACGTGTGGCTTGTGCGTGTCGCCCTCCTGAGGTGGCCTCACCCTGCCTCCGTTTCCTTTGCTCTGGAATGGTGGTGGCACACCTCGACCTGGAGTGGCTGGCACATGGCCTCACAGTAACCGGTCCGGTCTGGTCAGGAAACTAGAATTGCTAAGGTTGTGGGTCCAGCACCAGTGGCCGTGCCCCAACTGGGAGAGTACCAATCATGCAGGCCTGGGGCAGGCAAAGGACTGGGGCTGCAATCCGGAAAGGCCAAGCAAGGGGCCTGGCTGTGCCCTTACTCACCTCAGCCCAAGGGCAGGGTCGAGCTCACAAAATTAACTTCCTGCTCTGCCCAAAGAAACACCGTGCCCAAGGAAGACGCAAAAGGCGGAGGGCCCACCTCCCTACTTCTGCTTATCAGGTACAAAAGCAGGCACCATTTTTTCCCCTAATCTCTGTAACCCTTCGACCCTAGGCAGAGGATTTTCTTCTTGCTGCACATTGCTTTTTTTAAAGGTTAATGACAAGCATACACTGTAGAGGAGGACAGAAGGAATTTACTTTTCTTTCCTTCCAGTGCTAACCTAGGGTTCTGCCCATAGGTGGTGGTAAGGATAAGATGTGATGTGCTAATGAGAACAGGTAAAATCTCTACCTTGAACAGGTTGATGTTGTCGATCTGGCTCTGAAAGAGAAAGTCATTGATGGTCTTCAGCTCGGTCCCTAAGGGCAAACAAAGGAGAGCCTGGGAGTCCTGCTCTGAGCCCACAGCTCTCGGCCCCAGGGGAAGATCAGAACTGGCTCAGACCAGCTCTGGGCCCATAAGGGCCGCCCCCTTACCTGTCTGTGAGAGGCTCTGTGTGTTGGGATTTTGTGTAATGTTCCCTAAAAGGGAATGCAAACAGGTCAGGATGGTGGTTCCCTACCCCCATCTTCTCACACTCCACCATGGACCAGTCAAACAAGGACACTTGTGTTTGAGCAGGTTTTCTGCAGTTTTTAGAACCCAGAGCACAGGAGGTCCCAGGAAGCCTCAAAGTCTGACCCACGTGTGATTTCATTCCTTGCACACCTCCTCCGAGGAGGCAGGGACAGAGAGACAGGCCCACTGCACGCAGGTGCCAACCGGACGTGCCCAGGCGGCAGTGGGACAGGGGCAAGGCAGAGATGGAGGCGAAGAGCAGCAACATGACACAAAACCCTGCAGAGCAAACCAGCTGGCATTCTTGACTTCCGCTTCTATGGAAGCCTTCAGAGGGATCACCGAGGAAGGACAAGGCCGTAGCACAGAACGTTGGAGAGTCGTGTGGCACCTGGAGCCGGCAGATTCTAGTTCTTCTCACTGGGCTCAGGAACCAGACGCAGGTCAGTCCTCTGCTCTTAGCTTTCCTTTCTTCCTCGGTCAGAGGGTTAACGCGCCTGCGCTGCTTCCTCACTGGAGCACGCCATGCTGCTATCGCTATTGCATGAAGTGCCGTACACTTTTACTATATTATTATTACCACTGCAGTACGGTGGCAAATAAACCAAGATCTAAAAAAGGATCTAAGTCAGACAATCCATCTAGGCTCTGTAAAGTAAGAGTTTTCTTAATGACAGCCCAGACCGTCTGAGGACACGGAAAACCCAGATGCCCTGACGGCACCCAGGGAACCGGGTC
>JAPYXV010005548.1:0-10444 GCA_028533065.1 Trachops cirrhosus | reverse complement strand
AGGGGCAGGGCCTTAGGAGTTCACCAGGGCAGGGCACCCCAGTAGCTGGGTTGTGATGCTGTATGTGGGGGCGGGGTCTGAGAAGGAACAATGGTACTTGCTCTGCTCTCTGTAGGACCTCAGAATCTTCCGCCGCTTTCCTCAAGCTAACTGGGCCCCTCTGGCACCAATTCCAGTGTGGGTGGGCCTGTGCACCCCGCGGGACCTTCCTTCTAGGTCAGTGCCCCAAAGGTCTATTTCCCGGTGCTGGGACCCTGAATTGCGCGCAGTGCCTTGCTTCACAATGGCCGCCTCGCTGGGTCTGCCAGTCGCCACCCCCCTGGCTGGGACCCACCAGCCACTGCCGCCTGTGCGCCCAGGGTCTCCCCGCTGTGGACTTGCATGCCGCCCTGGTCACTCAGCTCTCCGCTCCTCGTCCCTCACCTGGCCCGACTCCGCCCCTCCTACCGATCTGGATGAACGTGTCTATTTTTAAATCCTTGGGTGTCTGACTTCCATACACTTCAATTTTCTGTCAGTTCTGGTTTTCATTTTGTTTCTATATTATTGTTGTCCCTATCTTGGTTGTGCGAGGAGGCACAGTGCGGCTACCTATGCCTCCATCTTGGCCGGAAGTCCTAGATTCAATTGTTGACACATATGTATTTATTGTCATTTTATTGCTGATAGTTTTGATCTTTTTCTTAAATAAGTCCCTTTAATTTTCATATAATTATAGTTTGTTGATGATGAACTCCTTCAGTTTTTTTCTTATCTGGGAAACTCTTTATCTGCCCTTTGATTCTAAATGATATCTTAGCTGAGTAGAGCACTGTTGGCTATAGGTTCCTGCTCTTCATGGCTTTGAATATTTCTTGCCAGTCCCTTCTAGACTGCAAAGTTTCTTTTGTGAAATCAGCTGAAGTGTTATGGGAACTCCCCTGTAGGTAACTAATTGCTTTTCTCTTGCTGCTTGTAAGAGTCTCTCTTTACCTTTAGCCTTTGGCATTTTCATTATGATGTGTGTTGGCGTGGACCTCTTTGCATTCATCTTGTTTGGGACTCTTTGTGCTTCCTGGGCCTGCGTGTCTATTTTCTTCACCAAGTTAGGGAAGTTTTCATTCATTATTTTTTTCAAATGGGTTTCCAATTTGTTGCTTTTTCTCTTCTCCTTTTGGCACCCCTATGATGTGAATATGGGAATGCTTGAAGTTGTTCCAGAGGCTGCTTATGCTATCCTCATTTTTATTTTTGTATTCTTTTTTTCTTGTTGTTGTTCTGATTGGTTGTTTTTTGGTTCCTTATGTTCCAAATCACTGATTTGATTTTTGGCTTCATCCACTCTATTGTTATTTGCCTGTAAATTGTTCTTTATTTCAATAAGTGTATCCTTCATTTTTTACTGGATCTTTTTTTATGCTGTTAAGGTCCTCACTAAGTTCCTTGAGCATCCTTATAATCCAATAGTGTTTTGAACTCTGCATCTGATAGATTGCTTATCTCCATTTTGTTTAATTGTTTTTCTGGAGTTTTGATCTGTTCTTTTATTTGGGCCATGTTTCTTTGTCTTCTCATTTGGGCAGCCTCCCTGTGTTTGTTTTTATGTATTAGGTCGGGCTGCTATGACTGCCTGTCTTGGTATTGTGGCCTAATGAGGTCAGTGTTCTGTAGGGTCCAGTGGCACAGCCTCCTCTGTCATCCAAGCTGGGTCCTCAAGTTGTTCCTTTCATATGGGATGAGTAAACCCTCATCTTGTAGTTGAGCATTGGTTGATGTTGGTAGGTTAATGGGAGGGATTTACCCAGGCCAGTCATTTGCAAGCAGCAGCTGTGATCACTGGCCATGAATTTTCACCCTCTATGGAGGATCTGCTGTTCAGGGGCTGGGCGATGGTGCTCCAAAGTGGTCTGTAGCTGTCCATTGGGTGTGCTGGGCCTGGGGTTTCCCTGGTGATGCAGGCTAAGGTCAGGCCCCAGCTGTGTTTGGCCTGGGACCACTCTGCTTGAGCTACAGAGCAATCTGAGATGGCTGCTACTTGTGCTGGGCTTGGAGATTCCCAGGAGAAGCCACAATGTGAATCTAGGCTGGCTACTCCTAATGCAAAGCCTGAGGCCCCTTAGCAAGAGGTTTGGTGGCCGGGGACTCACTGAGGCCAGCAGTTGCTTGCTTGAAAGAATTTAGGAAGTTGTGAAGTTTGAGCCTAGATGGGCCATTCATGTGGAAAAGCTACTGTTTACAGTTGCATGTTGGGTGTGAGGGAGCCTCTGGGGATATCCAGGGTGGGCAAATAGTGTTAGCCAGGTTGATGGAATCTCATATATGGCCTGCCAACTCTGTTGTTCTGCCTACTTTTCTGTCTGGGAGAAAGCTATCCTGTAGCTCTCGCAATGATGCCAGCCACTTCAGTTTTCCCTGTATGCCACTGGTGCCTTTCAATCTGCTACCCCAGTGTTGGAGTTCAGAGCAAGTGAGTCTGAGTAAGTTTGTGTGTGGGTTCTTTAAGACGAACTGCTCAGGACTCCAGCATTTTCTTTTACTAATTCAATCCTTGCTGGTGTTTGCATTGGCAGTTATGGAGCCCTATCTTCCTGGCACTGGTACACTGGGCTGGGTGGCCTCCTGTGTGCCTGGGACTCCTCAATCCCAAGACACTCCTCCCAAATTTTTATCCACCAAACCTGGGACCAGCCCATTCCATATCTCTTCCGCTTCTATCAGTCTAGATGAAAGTGGTTTCTTTAATTCCGTAGTTGTCAGACTTCCATTCAATTCAATTTTTGTTGGTTCTGAGTAATGGTTGTTCTATAATTTAGTTGTAATTTTGATGTGGTCATATGAGGAAGTGAGCCATGTTTACCTATGCTGTCATCTTGGCCAGAAGTGAAAAAGTGAGAATTTTTGTTGCTTCTCCTCTGCTCTGCCCACTCCACGCTGGTCGTTCTAAGTGTCAATGATCTAATACTTTACTATATTTTTTCCTGACTCATTGGCATATAGAAAGCAGTATCTCTGCTGAATTACTGCTTTACATGAGATTCATTGGTTCTACTCTTCTGTGCAGAGAAGGTCCACAAGGAGATTGATCAGGTGATTGGCTCACATCGCCCTCCAGCCCTCGATGACAGAGCCAAAATGCCATACACTGAAGCAGTCATTCATGAGATTCAGAGATTTGGAGATCTTCTCCCCATTGGCGTGCCCCATATTGTCAACAAAGACACTCAATTCCGAGGTTACATGATCCCAAAGGTGAGGCCAACCAGGCAAACGCATCTCTCTGTAGGATCTTGGGTTCTCTTAATCTCCACACTTGACTTCTTGTTGTTTTATCACTAGGGCCTGTTGTTTCATACTGTTTTCAGGTGGGGTAGGGAAGGGAATGGCAATGTTTTTGATCTTGTGATTATCCCTCAGGGCACTGAAATATTTCCCATCCTGAACTCGGCTCTTTTTGACCCACATTACTTTGACACACCAGACACCTTCAACCCTGATCACTTTCTGGATTCCACTGGGGCACTGAAGAAGAATGAAGCTTTTATCCCCTTCTCCATAGGTGAGCTGGATCTGCACTCACTTCACCAGACGCTAAAGTGCAGGTGTCTTCCCCTCCTTGAGGAGAGATTTTTGTTTATTGAACAGTTTTGTTTTTTGAGTGAATGTGAGACAATAGAAGAAGGAAGAGAGAAGGAGAAAAGAGGGTGAAAAAAGAGAATAGCAGAGTAAGATATAGAGGGAGAAAAGAGTGCCATAAATAGAGAAGAAGAAACAGTGAAAAAGAGAAAAGGGATCATAGAGGGAGATGAAAAATGAAGAGTGAGTTGCAGACACAATCAGCTCCAAAATGAGTCAAGGGGTCAAACAAGATTGAAAAGAAAACAAATTTTAGAAGATACACTGCTTGTCAAGAGGTGAATAATAATAAAAAAAAAGACTGAGGCCAACTGCCATGGGCAGAAAGAAAGACAAACCTGGCCAAAAAGGTGTTAGAGCCAAAGATCTACAGAAAGATGTGCAAAGGACATCCCAGGGATGGGGAGGATAGAGGGGGAGGGAGATAACCAGCTCATCAAGAAAGATACGGGTAATGGAGCCAGTTATAGGATAAGGACCATGCCATACCCTGCCCCAAGGATCTAGCTCCTGTCCCCTAACTTCTGGGTGTGCCAATAATGTGAACCCTTGCCCAGATACCTCCACACAGACACAATGTCTAACAACTTGAAAGGTTTAGGAAATGCCTGGAAACGCATCCTTGAGAAGGCCTTTCCCAAGTTGTCAGCTTGCAACTTAAGAACCAATGAAGTAATGGAGGAGACTCTTGGTGTCTCTGCCTGAGCTTTCTGGCTCCCTTTGCCTTCATTTCTTTCCAAGTCAGTGGTTGTTACCTATTAGGGAAAGGGGCTTACACCTCTGAAAATCTGAAGGAAGCCATAGACCCAACTCATGTGCATATGTCCTATTTAAAAATTTATGTAAAATATGCATCTTTTCTTAAAGTGTAGATGCGAAACAGAACAGAAACAGACTCAAAGATACAGAGAACAAACTGATGATTGACAGAGGGGAGGAAGCTTGGGGAACTGGGTGAAAAAGGTGAAGTGAGTAAGAAGTAGAAAGTGGTGATAACAAAATAGTCATGAGGATGTAAAGTGCAGCATAGGGAATAGTCAATGATGTAATAATTATGTATGGTGTCAGATGGGTAGTATACTTATGGGGGTCATCTTGTAAATTATATATATGTCTAACCACTATGCTGTGCACTCAAAACTAACATAAAATAATGTTGGATGGCAACTGTAGTGGAAAACAAATAAAAGAAAAAAACCCAGAGAGAGAAATCACACACAGTGTCAGACACTCATACCACACTCCCCACTGCACACAACCAGAAAAAGAACACAAAGTACCAACTACACCTGTAGGATCTTTAGTATGGACCAGGTGCTCTTCTCAGAATTTTTACAAGTATTAGCTTCTTTAAGCTCACAATTCTCTAATGGTTGTTAGAAATATGCACACATCTACACATGTGGAGTTGTGCACAGCACACACGTCCAACCAGATGATAGTCCTCAGACTCTGTGAGTCCAAATGAACCTTTGGGAGCTACACTCTCTCTCCTGGAAAAATAGCCATCAAAGATTTGCACCTGGTTTCAGAGGTTTGGGAACTTGTTAAAAGTCCAATCTGGATTGCAGGTGAAGGGCTACCCATGTAAACCAGTTGCAGTGGGCACAGGTGACTGGGCTTTGGTCAAAGAATGTGCATCCACTCTGGGTCCACACTGGTGATCCTCTGTACCCACAGGGAAGCGCATTTGTCTTGGAGAAGGCATTGCCCGTGCGGAATTATTCCTCTTCTTCACCACCATCCTCCAGAATTTCTCCGTGGCCAGTCCCATGGCCCCTGAAGACATTGACCTCACACCCCGGGAGTGTGGAGTGGGCAAAGTGCCCCCTACATACCAGATCCGCTTCCTGTCCCGCTGAGTTGAAGGAAGCAGATCAAAGGATTCCATGGTCATGAAGTATCCCCACCCCTGCAAGGAATGTCTCCTGCCTCTATTTGTGTTCTGCATCTGAGAGATCTTCTGCAAGCCAGTATCCTTCCCCATCCTTGTTTTACACCTCCATGAGAAAGTCCTTTCTGTGTCTCATCTCCTCCCATCATGCTGCAGCTCTTCTAAAGACTCAAGGAGGCATTTGTGTGTGTGTGTGTGTGCATGTGACAGAAAGTGTTTTCCTTTGCTCTGTTAATAGAATTCCAGAAGTGGTGTATATAGAAAAACTAGAGGCTGAAAGGAGAAACTCAGCTCAGGATCTCCCTGCAGATCTGCTTCCCAGGCTACTGCTCACCCTGAGTGATTTCTCCCTTCCTTAGAACAGGCACAGCCTCCATTTAGCAACTCCATGTGCTCCATGATCTGTACATACACGATCTTGCTTGAATCCCACTCCCAATAGCCCCATATGATGAGTACAATGATCATGTCTATTGTACATATGAGTTAAAAAGGCCAGGTAATAGTACCAGTTGTCCAAGGTCATATGGCTATTGAGTGGGGGAGTAAGTTTCACATTCAGTCTCCATGGCTCTAGAACTCAAACCCTTCAACAAAGTTCTTCCCACCCATATATATATATTTTTATTTTTTCTATTAAAAATATTTTAATTGTTCAAGTACAGTTTTCTGTCCTTTACTCCCATCCCATCCCACCCACCCATCCCTCCATACCTTCCTCCCATTTCCACGCCCCTAGTTTTTGTCCATGTGTCCTTTATACTTGTTCCTGTATACCCTTCCCCTTTTCCCCTGAAATTCCTCTGAAATTCCCTCCTCTCTTCCATCTGGTCACTGTCAGCCTGTTCTCTATTTCAGTGTCTTTGGCTATATTTTGCATGTTTGTTTGTTTTGTTATTTAGATTCTTGTTAAAGGTGAGATCATATGGTATTTGTCTTTCACTGCCTGGCTTATTTTGCTTAGCATAATGCTTTCCATCCATATATTTTTAAATTAAAGTGATTCAGAGAACAAAAAAAGTCAACCATTTTCACAAGTGATATAGTTTAGTGCTTTCTGTGTCTGTAATTTGCCTTTTTTGCATATTTCATAAAATAGAATTACACAATATGTGGTCTTTTGTGACTGGCTTCTTTCACTCAGCATGATATTTTGGAGGTCCACCTTGTAGACCACAGTTGTGTCCAGTCATTGTCCTCCTGCCTCTTCCTCTTTTCTTTTCAATTTGAAAGGACCTCCTCAGCTCACAGCTACCTGGTCTGGTCTGTATGATTATATACTGGTGCCTTGGATGCTCTGATATTCCCCTTCAAGTGCACTGTGACTCAAGAAACATTCAATGCCTGACATCTCTGGGTTAGGTGATGGTGATCCATGTCATTTCACGTGTGATCCATTTATTGTTCAGTTTATTAGGAATCCTCCCAGAAAGTGAACCTTCTACTTCACCTGAATGCCAGCTGCATGAAAGCAAACATGTTCATCATTGTTCTCTCAGCACATAGAGCATTGTGCAGCATATGACAGGTGTTCAAAATATTTTCCAAGAAATGAGTGAATGAATGGCTAATCAGGCAACCCTCCAAATTACCAACATGGAGCTGGGTTTCCCCCACCAGTTTACACATCCTCCAATATCACTCTGTTCTGATGCCTCCACTGAATTGCTGTCCCCATTGGGCACAAGATGCCCCAATTCTGCCTGCCAATGATTGTTGATCCCCTATATGCAATGCCTCTGACAAAACAGGCTGGGAGCCACACCTGCAGTGCAAAACCCATGAAACCAGCCTTCACCTTTCCCACCAGCTGGCACACAACACTTTCTTCATTCAAGGGCATTGCCCATGAGATACCACAGACAGCCAGGGGCCAATGGGAAGGTTGCTTTAGGAACCAAATAAAGAACTGGCCTCTGTAGCACCTGTACTCTTTGGGCTTTCTGTTGTTTCTGGTGATGTACAGGGAGTTCTGCCAAGGTAACTAATTACAATACTATCTCCCAACAATGACAGAAAAACCAACAAACAACAGAGCAACCTATCTTTTAGGAGAAACACCAGGCACAGCAAGGACCATGGTGTTCTGGGCCAGCCCACCAGCCCTCATTGTCCTCACAGGCCTGTTGCTATTCAGGGGTCACCTCCCAGAGCCACCTCCCTCCTGGACCCTGGCCTTTGCCCCTCCTAGGGAACATTTTGCAACTAGACCACAAGGGCCTTCTCAAGTCCTTCCAGGCCATGAGATGCAGAGCAGAAAGGGGGTGGAGAGCAGGAGGTGGGTGAACATGGAAAGTTCACAGGCAGCAAGGTAGCTGGGGGTCAATTTTAGGGTGGAACTTCATTGGCCAGCTGAGGGTTGTCTTATTTCAGTCACAATCTGGACAATAAAAAAAATATGCCCACTAGAGAAGCTGCTGGAATTCCAATGAGTAGGGATATAGGAAATGGAGACTGGAGAGAGAAATCTTGACAGAGTGATTTGAGCTGTGATCTTTCTGGTTGGGGAGGGACTGGAGCTCAGATGTGGGGAGTTTCTGCAATTCTTAAAATAGAAAATGGGAGGGTTCTTGGAAAAGCCAAATAAGGAGGACACTTGCAGTGAGAGCTGCGGGCAGGGCTGGGGTCATAGACTGCAAGTGTGCCTTCTACCCAAAGGGGCTGAAGCCAATGAGGTATAGGCTACACTGGAAGTGTGATGCGGGTGTGAGCCTGGAGGCCTTTCTCTTGGGTTGGGGAATGAGGTGTTGACCCTGCCCCCACAGCTGGGGGAGAAATATGGTGATGTCTTCAGGGTCTACCTGGAGCCCCAACCTGTCATCATCCTTGTGTATATGAGGCACTGAGGGAGGTCCCAAAAGATCAGTCTGAGGCTATCTCTGGCCAAGGGCACATTGCTATTGCTGATCCCATCTTCCAGGGAACTGGTGACTGGGACATGGGATGGGAACGGGGGGATGACTAGGGAACATCCCATACCTCCTCCAACATTCCCTCCATGTCCCACCAGTCAGGTGTGATTTTGACCAGTGGAAAATCTTGGAAGACCCTTGGGCTATTATTTTTGACCATGATGAGGGACTTTGGGATGGGGAGTCAGAGCATCAAGAAGCAAATCCAGACTCAGGGTCTGGAGGAGGGAATGCAGAGATTCCTGGGTGAACCGCTGGAAGGGGGTGAAGGGGCAGACAGGGTGGATGAGATGGGGACATAGAGGGAGGAGAGAACATGACTGATGGAGAAACACACAGACACAGAAACAGGGGAGTGCAGGGACAGGTTTACTGGTAGGTAAAGAGAAGAGAATAAGAAAGACAGAGACAGAGACTGGGAAAGAGAGGAGAGTCAGAGAAAGCAGAGGAGAGACAGAAAGAAAGCAAGACAGAGAAAATTGAATATGCTTAAAAAAATTGATCCATAATTAGAGCCTGCAAGGAAAAGTCCTAGAAAAAAAGGGGAAGGGTTTACAGGAACAAGTGTAAAGGACAAATGTACAAAAACTAGGGGTGGGGGTGGGGAGGTTTTGAGGGGTGGGCTGGGATGGGAATAAAAGATAGAAAACTGTACTTGAATAACAATTAAAATTAAATTAAAAAAAGAAAGAAAGAGGTAAAGGTAGAAATGGTGTCGGGGGAGGCAGAGTGTTGGTGAGGCTCAGGACAAAGAACACTGGGGCACTGAAAAGAGAAAGTATGGAGAAAAGGAGCTGAGTCTTAAATAAGGAGTGAGAGACAAGACAGAGACAGACCCATGTGCACCAAGAAAGTCAGAGGAAGAGACCAAGAGATAAGAGTCACAGAGAGGAAAAGGACTCCCAGAAGAAAAGATGAGATGCAGAGGATAGTGAACGCCAAGATGTCCAAGAGAAATAGAAACTAACCAATCACACAAGCTGGGAAAGGACCAGCCAGGACAGAGCCACCCAGAAGGACAATGCAGGGAACTTCTCATGACAGATTTCTCATCCCCAGGAACCTATCTGGATCCCATGTTCTTTAATTTGATCACGGACGATATCATATGCCCATCAACTTTGTTTATTTGTTTGCTTGTTTTTATGTGTAAATCTTTACTGTTTATACTGATACATGTACGAATGCTTATCATCAAATCAAAGTGTGCAGGGAAAAACCCCAGAAGCTGCATTGTCTATGGAGAGCACTTTAATTACCAGGACCTTAGATTCTAACAGCTGCTAAATATACTGAATGAATCTTCACCATCATCAGCTCTTTCTAGAGCCAGGAGAGGCCAAAGATTTCATGGTGGCCAGTAACTGAGGTATTGAGTTGGGCTGACCTTGGTAAGGGATCAGATGCTTTCTGTCCTGAGCAGGAAAGCAAGAAGGTCAGTTAACTTAATTTTTAAAAATATTTTATTGATTATGCTATTACAGCTGTCCCATTGCGCCCCCTCCACTCTACACACCCTCCCCCACCCACATTGCCCCCTCTAGTTCATGTCCATGTGTCATAAGTTCTTTAGCTTCTACATTTCCCATACTATTCTTGCCCTCCCCCTGTCTATTTTCTACCTACTATCTATGCTACTTATTCTCTGTACCTTTTCCCCCCTCTCCTCTTCCCACTCCCCTGTTGCTAACCCTCCATGTGTTCTCCATTTCTGTGGTTGTGTTCCTGTTCCAGTTGTTTGCTTACCTTGTTTTTGTTTTAGGTGTGGTTGTTAATAATTGTGAGTTTGCTGTCATCTTACTATATATGTTTTTTATCTTCTTTTTCTTAGATAAGTCCCTTTAACATTTCATATAATAAGGCCTTGGTGATGATGAACTCCTTGAACTTGACCTTATCTGAGAAGCACTTGATCTGCCCTTCCATTCTAAATGAGAGCTTTGCTGGATAGAGCAATCTGGGATGTAGGTCCTTGCCTTTCATGACTTGGAATACTTCTTTCCAGCCCCTTCTTGCCTGCAAGGTC
>JAPYXV010005547.1:0-10444 GCA_028533065.1 Trachops cirrhosus | reverse complement strand
GGCCCCAACTGTCCCTGGTCCTTAGTGGAAGACATGGCACTCTTATAAAATGTCCCTTGTCTATAACGCCACACGTAATAAACTCCTCTTTGAACCCAAAGTCAGGAAAATCTCATTTTCCCAAATGGATTTGCACATTTTTATTTATATCCTTTGCTTTCAGTCGGAAGAATGCTCTATTATCAAACGTGTGCCTGAGACAAAACTTAACTTTTTCTAATAAGTTGTTTCCTTGGGACTATTCCAAGGAGTAGGATTGTTCAGTCAGAAGATGCCAGCGTACCCTCCACTGCTTCTAAAGGCATTTGCAACAAATAAATGCATCGGTTTTCTTGTGGTGCCCCTGGCTATGCACTTTTTCTTCATTTTGTCTCTTCTTCTGACTGCTGTTTTCATCTTACTCACAACAAACTAGACTTTAGAGAACAGTGCTTAGAGTCCAGACCCTATAAGCATCTTCGTTTTACCACGTGGGCAGGCCGGGAGCCAGACCTGGGAGCCACAGGGTCCTGTGTGGGAAACGGAAGTGGAGGTGGGACTTATTCCCGGCTCCAAAGACTCTGCAGTCTTTGTGCGAAAGGAAAATCAAGGTGAAAGGGGAAGAAAAAGCAGTAAAAAGGGAGCTTGAGTAGACGCGAATAAGCATTGCCGCAATGAACTAAATTTGTGCAGCGGACGCTCCCAGCTGAGGCCCTAAGGAGTGAGTCAATCCGTGCCTGTCGACCTGACTAGATGTCCACTTATTGGAGGCAGTTCGCACATTGACACAAAGTTTGACAACAAGCGCTGGGAAAGTTGTCGGGGATGAGACCCCGACACCGGAGGAACAGAACGGGTGCAGCTGCTTTGCACAGTAACTAGGCATCTCTATTACAGCTTAAAGAGTAAGTACCCGATGACTAGTGATTCTGTCTGGGACTCTACTCTAGGCACTTTTCTCCCAATTCCTTCAAGCATGACGCGCAGAGTAAGAAATATTTCACGTTACAATCCAACACACACCTAAGCAGAAAACAAAGCCAAAAAACCACGAATCAACATGTAATTGACTGTAACATCTTACAGTTTATTCTTTTTCTATGTTTATCACTTTGATTGCAGTCTTTAAACTTAATTCTGACCCACTAATATACTTCAGTCTGCAACCTGAAAATCACTGTATCTACGAAAACACACACATTCCGGGAAATGAACAAAACTGGAAATACCTACATGGCCATCAATAGGGAGATGACGGAACACAGCTTAGTAAGTCGACACAGTGGAGCACTATTTAGCAAGCAACAGGAATAAACTCGATCGATGTGTATCAGCATGACTACATCTTAAAAATACTCGGTCAGTGAAGAAATTGCTCATGATATAATATTATTTGTGTAAAATCTCTCTCTCTCTCATACATACACACAAAATACTATATGCTAAGATTCACAGATACATAAGAGGCTTGGAAATAAAAAGAGGGAGAGGATTGGAGGTGACATTTTAGCTTTAACTGTAATATTTTAGGTTTTTTAAGGAGAAACATTTGTGCATTGGTTATCTAACTAAAAATTAGCAACAGCAACTGAATGGGTACAGGCAGGTGCAGGAAGGCATCACATAGCCAAGAATGCTTCAAAGCATAAATACATGACAGAAAGCAAGAATTCACATGGGAATGCTTGGACACAAAGCATACGGGAGAAATCATGAATGAGTGTACGCATCCGTGAAGGCATTCACACATTTAAAAGTCAAACAAAAGCCAGCAGGAACAGAACTCATCATAAATACAACAGCACGTGCCCACATGTGAAAAGGGAAAGCGAACTCATGCACGAAGAGACAACCCACGGGTGGGCAGGTAGACGAGTAGATACACAGAGGGGTACAGCAAAGCCTAAGTGTCGCATGAATCCACAAATCCATAAAGAAATTTCGGTGTGCACCCTCTCCAAAGAGAGGGGCATAGAATAAACAGGGCTTGTAAACTTCACTTGGCACAGGAGAAAACAGAGGGTGAAGTAAAACAACGAACCTTCAAGATCTGTATGCCGCAAACCCAGGAGATGTGTCGTGCTATTGTTCAACAGGGGCTGCTACAGCGAGGTGGGCTTCCATCCGCATTTTCCCAGCGCCCACCACCACTAAAGGAAGGGGTTGGGTGGAGGACCTCGGTCCCACTCAGGGGGGACACAGGGCATTTGGAAGAAAGCCAGAGTGTATGTCGTGCGAGAAGGGCACAGGCTGGAGGAAGGCAGCACCCCCAAAACTTCACCCCTGCCTGTGCCATGGCCTGGCAGAGGCCCTAAGGTGGCTGAGAGGATGGTGGCAGGTGACTGGTCTGCCATGAGTGGCAAGGACAGCTTGGTGTCAACCAGACTGCAGGCCCTTGAAGAAGAACGTGTGTGCCATTTACATCATCATAGCCCAGGCATCTCCCCCGCCCTTCCACTCTCAGCTGATCCTAACCTGGACAGTCGTCCGTAAGGACTTAAGTCCTAGACAGTCACCTACAGGAATAACGAACGAAGCCACGTGTTTCATGTCCTGCATCCAGGACCACTGAAGCGCCTGCAGGATGTCTACCCATGTGACCAGCAGGCTTCCCATCGCAACCAGAGTTCGTGGTGAACTGCAGTTCAAGAGGTGATGCAAGACTGCATGTCCTGCTTTAGTCCCTCAACTCAGTGCTTAAATGAAATCAGAGTTAAAAGAGGCACAACGAATTTTCCCTAGGAAGCCAATTCTTCTCAAGTGTAGAATGACCATTGGCTGAGCCTCTCCACAGCCCAACTCCCTCTATCTGATAGGAAGGACGGGTAAGTTAGAACACTCGTTCCTGTAAACGGTCCCTCCTGGTCCATTCAGCCGCCCATCCAAACTCTGCAGCAGGCGCCGTGAGGCCCCGCCCAGGCACAGATCAGGCGGGTTTAGTTCACTGGCTCTGCACCGCCCCCCAAGGCATCTGCCGTCCCTCTGACCCCAGCCTGTGGCTTACCTCTTGGGTGGAGACACACAGGTGACAGTGGTTTGTGTTAGTGAAGAACACGTTGATGAGCTTCCAGTCATTTTGGAAGTCAAGTTGCTGAAGAAAAAGGCAACGGCGTCAGAAAGAGACAGTGGTAGGACCTGATTCCAGGAGAACGCGCTTTGCATTATTTTTCAGTGTCACATGCCCACACGCGTAAAATCCTACGTATGGATTTTTTTAAAAAGTATATGGTGGGTAACTCAAAGTGTATAACTGCTCTCAAAGGAAATTTGGCAAAATCTCCTTTAAAAAATTTTAAGTGCATACCCTTTGATCCAACAATTGCATTTCTCCAAATGTATTTTAAGGAAATACTGATACTCAAAAGGTTTAGCTGCTTCGATGAAGCCTTGTTTCTAACATTAAAAAACTGGAAAACATAAATGTCTAAAGTAGGGAATTGCTGTGGAAATTGTGAAACACTCACTAGATGAAACACTGTGTAGCTATTAAAGTCGTGTTGGAAAATGTAATATTGTCATGGAAAAACGTCATAGTTAGAAAAGCAGGTTATAAAAAGTGTCTACATCTAGTAACAACCCTGTTTTATAAAATATACACGTGTGTTTGGAATAAACGCGCTTGGAAAAAACATGGAAGGGGTTATGCCCTGAGCTGTCAACAGCAATTAGCTCTGGGTAGTATTCCTTTTGTTTACCTGGGTTTTCTGATTTTTCTGTAATAAACACACATCACTTGTGGAACAAAAAAAAAATAAACATTTGTTTTGCTCTTTTAAAGGCACCGTGATGCAGTTGCGGAGTGCGAGACTGCAAATCAAACACTGGATTTAGCTCTGACTGGCTGTGTGAACTTGGACTTCACATGAATTCCCGGGACTTCAGTTTCCTCATCTATAAAACCACAGGGGTGGATTCAAGACCCCCAGGTATGTTCCGGAATGTTGTGATTACTCCAGAAATTCTGGCATTCTCTTGTTAGAGGGAAACCAATTTTTTTTAACTTTTATTTTTCTTTAGGGAGAGGGGAAGGGAGAGAAAAAGTGAGAGAGAAACATTGATTGGTTGCCTCTCCTACATGCCCCAACCAGGGATCGAGCCTGCAACCCAGGCATATGTTCTGACTGGGAATCAAAGCAGCAACTTTTCAATTTGCTGGATGATGCCCAACCCGCTGAGCTACACTGGTCAGGGCAGGAAACCAACTCTCTATGGCATATCCCCTGCATTTGTCCCTGTCCCCGTATAACCTGCAATGACCCAGCTTTAACGTCTAGGCTCTTTAATGAGCACATGGCTGATGGGGACAGCGCTGCCCTTGGTTCCAGTGGTCTCAGCGCTTGGTCAGAGCCAGCTGGGTACCAGGCCCCCGGCAAGTACGTCACAGAGGTGACAATGATGGCTACAGGCATTCATGGAGCATTGCCTCTGTGCCAGGCACGTCCAGCACCTCGTTTTAATACTTCCTAAGTCCTGTGCTACAGCCTCTCATTATGCCCACTTCACAAATGGGAAAACTGAGGCTTAGAGAGGCTAAGTGCCTTAACCAACATTATACAGTGAACAGGTGAAGAATTCAGGGTTCCCATTTAAACTGCTCTCCCTCTGGACCAAGCTCTCACCCGCCTTCCTAAGTGGGAAGCCACGCAGGCCCTCTGCTACCACACAGACCACCACTGTGCACCTAAGAAGTGGCCCTGTGTTCTCACGGCCTCCGGGAAGAGCACGTTAGGAGCGCCCAGGCCACGCTGGGGGCTGAGTTCAGGGCACAGTGGCCGCGGGGCCACGGCGGCCTGGTGTGTTTGTTCCAACTGCCTCTCGGCAGGCACGGGCAGCCGCAGCCACAGAGCCGGGCAGATTCCTACCTGGTTCTCTTGCATGCTCCTCACCAGTTCTTTTGCCTGAGTCCACAAGTCTCTGCACAGAGGGAGGTGGGGAGAGAGAAGATCAGTTAGATACAACGTTGCCCAAGGCTGGAAGCTTGACCCTTGCCCCAGCCCGGGAGCCAGTCTCTGAGTTCAAAGCTACACTGTACCACCCCCGGCTTCTGGAGGGCAGACCTTGACCTGATTTTTAAAATTAGGCCCATTTGGGAGACTTAGGTCAGCATAGGAGATGCATTTTGGCCTTGGTTTAATACAGACCTCTATTTTTAGGCCCTTTTGACTAGTCCAGCTCCCACCCCCCATCCTCCTACCCAGACGCCTGAGACCAATGGGCATGCACAGCCCTGAAGAGAAGCAGCAAAGGGACTTACTCAGCACCACTGTGGGGCACCACTCTCTCCCCCGGGGGGCACACGGGCCTCAGAACAGACGGGTTGAAGTGTCTGATGATGTCTGAAAGGACTAAAGGGGGAGCTGGTGTGAGGGTGTGGCTCTGACGGTCAGGGTCACCTGTAGAGACTGACCCTCTTGGGTGAAGTGCCCAGGGTGGCCGCCCCTGTTCCCAAACCCTGCCCTTCACACCTTAGACTGTGAGGTCAGCCTCACAGCAGGCCCCTGGGAGCGAACGGAGCTAAAAATGAACATCTCTCAAGGGCTAGGCCAGGCTCAGTGCTGAGCACCTTATATTTGTGAAACCGAGGCTGAGAGAAGGTGCACAGTCTACCCGAGGTCTCTAGGCTAAATGGAGTTGTGTGCTGTCGACCCAGTCTAGGCAAAGTGTGCTGGGACAGGGGCCTCGGCAGGCTGCCTCCCAGCCCCTCTCTCCTCCTGAGAGTGACAGCAGGCTGGGAAAGCTCTGGGAGCCACAGGGAATATGTCCCAGAGCTGACAGCCAGAGGACCGCTAAAAATAGTGCTGCCAGGAGCAGTGAAGTTGTGTCTCGCTCCCGAGAGAGGAGAGGGCAGAGAAGGGAGAGTGTCTCGGGAGGGAGGTGCATCCGCCCCCACCCTCAGTTCTCCCCTCTTTCTGCCCCCACCCAGGAGTGCCGGGGGCTTCGTGGGAGCCGAGTCCAGGAGGCAGCGCTAGAGGCTCCCTGAAGGAGCTGACACTGCAGGCAGCAGGCAGGAGGGCGTGGGGGCGGCAGAGCTGGGCTGGGCGTCAGGAGCCTGGCCACTCGGCATCGTCAGCGTGGGCAGCCGCCCAAAGCACGTGTGGCTCAATCTTCCTCATCCTCAGCCCAAACTGATGAGCTTCCTTGTATATAAGCCCTGGCCAGCCCGGGAAGGAGCCCACTCTCACACGTGGTGAGAAAACGGAAAGCTCTGAGGCCAGTGGACGACTACAGGACAGTGTGTGTGTGCACGTGTCCGTGTGTGTGTGAGTGTGTGTATGTGTGTATGAGTGTGTGTGAGAGTGCGAGTATGTATGAGTGTGAGAGTATAACTGTATGTGAGTCTGTGACTGTATGAATGAGTGTGAGTGTGAATGAGTGTGAGAGTGTGTGTGAGTGTGAGTGAGTGTGTGAGGGGACCGTCTCCTCCCTGGGATCAGGATTGTCTGTGAGGGCGAATGACCTACCCAGGGCTAAGTCTTTGGAAGAGAATTGCTTTCTAACTAATGGCATTTGTATCACGTGGCTTCTCTGGAAGAAACCGTGGCTCTTGGCTCACACATCTGCCTGTCACTCTGCTCCATATCTGCTGTGCACCTGCTCCGTGCTGTCTGCCCTTCTCTGGCTCTCAGAGGGGCCAGGCCCCCTGTCTTCTCAGGGACCCTGCCTCGCACTGAGAAAGTCCCTCCCCGCCCCGGCTCAGTTTCCCCATCTGCACACTGGCTGTGGTGGGCGAGGGCATGGCTAGATTCGGAGAGCTCTGCGGTCCTGGGGCTGAAGGACAGGCGGGCTGAGCTCAGGCTGGCCCTCACACACAGGGACGGGGCCTGGCTGTCCCTGGAGTACTTTCCCCCCGGGAGACCAGGCGCTCCTCTGCTGGCCCAGCCACAAGCGGAGCTTCCTGGCCCTGCGTTCCACTCCTGCCCGCTTCCCCTGCGTTAGGGGGCCTGGATTCACTGGCAGCTACAGGTAAGTCCTGCGTCTGAGGACATTCAGGTGCCAGCTCTGCTCTCGCTGCCCTGCCTTCTGCAACATCTCTGGCCAGGTGGAACTCCTGGTCACTCTGTTTAAGGACGGGCAGTCGGGACTCATTACCGGGTAGGTAAGGGACAAAAAGAGGAGGCAAACTGCAAAATCAGGCAAAGCAGTTGTATTTGTGGTTTCAGGGTCTAAACTACATCTGATCCTCCCAGACACCACAAATACACCATTGCCTTTCTTTCTTCCCTTCCCTCCGAGGGAAAACAGGGCCAAACCCAGGCAGAGCTGTGACGGCCACCCAGTCAGTGGGGGCCTTCTCTTTCAGAACCCTTTGATCCTTTCCAAGGGGACTCTCCTATCACCTTGGCCACCAACATCCCCTCGCCTGTCAATCGGATCCTGGAGGACTGAACACCAGGCCCCAAGCTCCCCTGCCGGAAGGGGAGGGCTGACGGCAGCCCGGAGTCTCGTTCACCCCTGTCCTCTGCAGGGAGCCTAGTGATTCCCAGGCCCCTGGTGAAGCTCTCTGGCCGGACCTGCAGGACACCAGCTCCCTCCCTGCCACTGCTGTCACAGGACCGTCCGCTCCACAGGACACACACACTGTGTCTGAGCCTTCTCACTCCAGCTGTGAGCAGTGCTTTCCTTGGCAGTGACCGTGAGCACCAAACAGGTGACTCTCACGTCCTGCTAGGCTAATTCAGCTGGCATTAGGGGACTCGAGGTTTCAGGATTACCTAATAGTCATAGGGGGCTCTGATGTTAAATGGGAAAAAGCGGGTTACAGGTGGCCTATTATAAGCACATTCTTATGTAAAAAGGCCAAAACGTTACGATGATGATCTCCAGACAGTGGGATACAGTTGGCTTTCACTTCCTCCATTTTTCTGAATCCAATTGATATAGTTATAAGTGAGGGAGTTATTACAAAATGGACATTAAATCAGGTCTTCTCCTGGTAGGGGTGGGGAGCAGGGAATGGGGGGCAGTTTCCCCAGGTGAAGCACTACTTGTCCAGCTCTGGGGTCATGGGGGGGAGGGAGCCTCGGGACTCTGGCCTGGCCCCTCCCACGTCCTCTAACCTACCAAAGCCTCCTGGTCCTCTTTGCTTGGGCCCTCAGACACAGTTCTCAGGCCCTCCTTTCAGGGTACATTGACCTTTCATACCCGGGTTCCCCGTCTGTCCTTCCCGTTTCTCCTTAGGCTCAGTGACAAAGTGGCCAACAGGGTGCATTCTCTTCATTTAGCACAACACGGCAGTGTCAGGAGAGATGGGGACCGTCCGGAATCTGGCCATGAATGTGCAGAACTCACCTGTCACCACTCCCATGCATGCCTGCTGTGGCCTAGTTTGGGTCCAGCTAGAAGCAAACAGGCACAGGTCAGGCTGTGTTTGTCACCCACCCACCACCCTTTCCCCGGGCTGCTGTGCTCTGTTCCCTGACAAGCTTCAGCTCAGCCTGGCTCCGCCTCTTTGGTGACCCCTCCTGGAGACACAGCTCAGACGGCAATGGAGCCACCCGGATGGGGTGCACAGCTGCATCTGTCCCAGGGCTGGAAGAGGCTGAGGCCCCTGGTGGAGAAGGAGACCAGCCCTGGTCCACCCCGCATGCTGCCCCCTGAGCAGAGCAGGGCACCTGGCTGCTGGTAGGAAGTGAGAATCCCACTTGCACGTTCCCTGCTTTTCCTCGAGTTCACCCAGAGGAGCCCAGGGTTATTCAATGGCACAGGAGGCCAGAGACTGGGTTCTGTCCCCACTCCTAAGGGACACCTGCTCCTGAAGGAGCCTGGAACAAGGCCTTTCCACCCTGGGCCTGGGGTTTCCCCATCAGTGAAGCAAGGGGAGCAGATCCTCAGAGGCTCCACTCAGCTCTACTGCTCTGTGATTCCCGCATAGTTACCATGGCTGCTTCTCTGCATCGGCTGTCCCCGAGTCTGGTCTCTGGAAGAGAAAGGAGGCGTTAACCTAGCCAGGGGAGGGGGCGGAGCCTGTCTGTGCCCCCGAGACCCCAGCTGCCTCTCAGACAGGCCCTGTCACTGATTCCCAGGGGGCCCATGGGTCCGGAGAAAGGTCCAATTGCCCATGCTAGTTTTGCAGGGAGGGAAGAAAGTCAGGCTTCCTCTGCAGCAGGGGCATTAGAACCCAGAGAAATAGGAGGTGGGCGCCTTTCCCTCAGAACAGAAAGCAGGCACTGGACAGCGTAGATCTAAACGCACGGTAAAATCGTGTGAATACTCTAACTAGAAACAAAAGAGGCTGTGTGGCTGTCCATCCCCCACAGTTAACTTGGTTCAAGCGCTCTCTATCGGAGACATGCCCCGGCCGGCCGTAGGGCCGGAGGTGAGGTTGTGGTGACCCCCCCACCCCCCAGGGAGAGGGTCTTTCGCAAGGTCCCAGGGACATTTGGAGTCCTGCCCCGGCCAGAGAAAGTGCTCGGTGCACAGGAGCTATTGTCAGTGTTAGTATTTTCAGAGATGTTATTCCTAGAAGACAGTGTCTCCGGGCACAGTGCTGACAGCTGTGCTCACCCTGCCCACACCCAGCCTGCTGCTGCTTCCCTTTAACACTGTCATCATACCCACCCAGCGCCAATGACAGCCAGTCTATAAAACTGGGTCACACCTGAGGAGCCCCTCAGCAGGACAGGCTGACCGTGTCATTTCTCAGGAGTCCCTCACCCTCCGTGAGAAGGAGTGTGAAAGGCAACGTTTCCAGGGAAGGGTAACCAGTTAAATAAAAGTCACACCACAACGCCAGTCAGGGATCACAAACAAAGACGCCAGCAGGTGGAGTCTGAGGGAAGCAGCGCACCCCCCCCCCCCACTGTCCCGGGGCTGAGGCCACAGGGACAGCGGTGCCTGACCCAAGAGGGTCTGACCCACAACAGAGCTCTTGCTCAGGACAAGCTCGATGGTGGGGGGTGGGGGACAGGGTAGGCAAGGAGGGGAAGGGAAGGGGAGAGCAAGAGGAACAAGGCTCAGAGTTGGGGGAAGAGCTGGAAAGAAAGGTAAGGCGGGCAGACCCAGACACTCCTGCGTCTCCACCGCCCGCAGCCAGCACTTCCTCCCCACCCTCCACTGGCTGGACGCCTGCCTTGTGGCAGGTCTGGCACTGGGGACGCAAAGGGAAGTCAGACACAGGCCCCGCCCTCAAGGTGTTGGATGGAGTGGATAGTAACGCCCCTGGCATGGGGAAATGTCTCCGACACTTAGTCAATGCCCAAAACAAGTCACGGACAGCGTATTACAGGACGACCTTACTTAGGTCACACACACACACACACACACACACACACACACACAGCACAGCCTCTCTCCCCTCCCCAAATGTGTGTGTGCGTGTGCCCACACCCACACTGAGGGAGAGGAGTAGGAGCGGGGAATGAGGTCTTCAATATTTTACACCATACACACGTGTTGTGGTTGATTTTTGCTTATATTAGACACGAATTACAAGTGTTAGTTTGAAAACAATTTTTACAAATAAATA
>JAPYXV010005546.1:0-10444 GCA_028533065.1 Trachops cirrhosus | reverse complement strand
GAAACAAAAAAAAGAAGAAACTAAGCAAACAACTAGAACAGGAACAGAACCACAGAAATGGAGATCACATGGAGGGTTAGCAACAGGGGAGTGGGAGGAGAAGAGAGGGGGGAAAGGTACGAAGAATAAGTAGCAATGAAGGTAGATAGAAAATAGACAGGGGGAGGGCAAGAATAGTATGGGAAATATAGAAGCTAAAGAACTTATGACACATGGACATGAACTAAAGGGGGGAATGTGGGTGGGAGAGGGTGTTCAGGGTGGAGGGGAATGAAGAGGGGATAATAGGACAACTGTAATAGCATAATCAATAAAATATATTTAAAAAAAATAAAGAGTCTATACTAAAAATCATCAATAGACTCAATGCAATCCCTAACAAGATTCCAATTGTGTTGTTAGAGAAATAGAAAAAAACACTTCTGAAATTTTTATGGAACCACAAAAGACTCTGAGTAAACAGGGAAATCCTGAGAAAGAAGAACAAAGTAGGAGGTGTCACACTTTCTGATTTCAAGCTATACTATCAGTCTATAGTAATCAGAGCTCTTTCTATAGTACTAGCACAGAAAGAGACGTAGACCAGTGGAATTAATAGAGAGCCCAGAAATAAACCAATGTATACACAGTCAACTAATATTTTTAAAAGAAAGCCAAAATAGTCAATGAAGATAGTCTCTTCAATAAGTGGTGCTGGTAAAATTGGATATTCCCATATAAGAGAATGAAATTTGACCCTTATCTTACACTACTCACAGAAATTAACTCAAAATAGATTAAAGGCTTAAATATGAGAACTGAAACCTAACCTGAAGCCATGAAACTTCTAGAGGAAATCATAGAAATATTTTTTGCAGAAAAAGTTATAGGAGCAGTCAAAGTACATGAAAAAATGCTCTGCATCTAGTCATTAGGGAAATGCACATCCAAACCACAATGAGATGCCACCTCACTGTTAGAATAGCCATCATCAAACAGACATGAGTAACAAATACTGGCATGGATGTGGAGAAAAAAGAACCCTTGTGCACTGTTGGTGGGATCATAAATTGGTACAGCCACAGTGGAAAACAGTAAGGAGGTTCCTCAAAATATAAATTTAAAAATACCTTATGAGCCAGCAATTCATTTTCCAGGAATATAGCCAAAGGAAATGAAAACACTAACTGGAAAAAATATCCGCACCCCCATGTTCATTGCAGGACTATTTGCAATAGCTAGGAGATGGAAACAATCCAAGTGTCTATCAATGGGTGAATGGATAAAGAAGTTGTTGTTGCTGTGTGTGTATTATGCGTTACTCAGCCATAAAAAAAGATGGAATTCCACCATTTGCAACAACATGGATGGACGTTTCAGGCATTATGCTAAGTTAATAGGTCAGACAGACGAGAAACATCACTTATAGGTGGAATCTAAAAGAAAGAAAAAGCAAACACTGAACTCATAGGAAAAAGTCCTATTTGCTGTTAGTGCAGCTGGGGGATGGGAGGAAGGGAACTTGGAGGTGGTCAACAGGTGGAAACTTCCAGTTATAAAATAAACACTAGAAATGTAATGTACAACCTAATGACTATAGTTAACACTGCTGTGTGAAAAATGGGAAAGTTGTTAAGAGAGCACGTCCTAAGAGCTCTCATCACAAGGAGAAATTTGCTTTTCATTGTGTCTACATGAAATGATGGATGTTAACTTATGGTGGTAATCATTTCACAATAAATATAAATTAAACCATCATGCTGTACACTTTACACTTACACCATGATGTATGTCCATAACAACTGGGAAAAATAATTAGATACCCAACATTTAGAGTTGTTTCCAATTGCTCCTACTTCCTTATTTTCCCTGAGTTAGTGATCACATATTAAACTATTTTATGTCTAAATTTATTTGTATGTGTATACAAATCTTTATTTCTCACACACATACACATTAATCTACTCGAAATTCAAATTGTGAGTAATGTGTATAATTCTCCTATAAAATATTTTTCAAGTCAAACTGTTCATTTAATTAAATGAACATCATCTATAATCTTGTCTCTGAACTGCCTACCCCTATACTGTTTTTCTTTTCTCTTTGATTTTATAAAATAGCTTAAGTTAATCCTCTTTGAAAGACTTCTTTCTGATCTTTTTTTTTCTTCTTCACTAACCACCCACAATGAAATCTGTTGCCTCCGTAATATTTACTTGGTACACACGCTTTCTTGTTTCATTAGCCTCCTTTACATATGTGTCTTTTCTAGCAAAAATAAAGCTCTACTTTTCTACCACTGAGGGGTAGGACAGTTTTCCTATGCTGTGTGTATCCTGGTTTTATATATGTGCATACATATGTAAATAAATAGAAACCATATTATCAACTGGGGCATTTTCAAGCTATGCATGTTCTTTAGAATCAGGTTTCTCAAACCCCTATTTTCTGATTTTTTTAAAGTTTTATCTGCAGGGTTTTGTACCACCAAAATTTCTCATTCACATTTTTTGCTTGCATAAGGCAATATAGGGCATGCATTGACCCTATTATACAGTCTATTTCTCAAAGATAATAATATATTTATATCATTATCCTCCTTGAAAATGTGATCTAGTGATTCATAGGTTCCTCTACTACCTAACCCACTTTTCACAGATAATATTTTGTGACTGGGCCAGTTAGCTCAAAGTTTAATAATTTCAGTTCTTTGATAAGGCATGAAGGTTTAGCTATCTCACTGTAGCTCAAATATTTTAATAATGATATCCAAAGGTGAAGCCACACACATAAATCACTGAAGAATTTTGTTTGCAATATGACAGCTTTTTTTTCTTGGCTTCTCACAGCTCACATCAATTCCAAATTTGTATTCACAAGGTGAATCCCAGGAATACTTCATGTTATTGAACCAAAACCCCATATTTGGTAAGACACGCAAAGGTACCTATGCATGAAACTTTCAATTCTGACATTAAAAAATAATCTACTCACAAAATACAGCTTAATTTCATAACTTGGGAGGCAAAATAGCTGATATGACTCCTCTCTGGGCTGTATCTTGATTCTTTCTGACATAATAAAGAGCTGTCAAAAAAATCAGTCTGAAAGAACTGGAAATCATACCCTTATGCATGGAGTTGGTGTGCTGAGGGGTGACACAGCCATCATAAGGCAAGTTCAGGTAAGAAGTATCTGCTCTAGTAATTGATGTTTCAACCAGAAAAACGAGGGAGTAATAGCACTCTGTGTGAGACCTTTTAGGTAGCAGGATGCAGGCCAACCAGACTTTGAAGGTGGTTGTGTCCACTACTTACCTCTAAATTCCTTTGTTGTAGTAGAAGATCACACACACAAAGCAGTGACATTGCATTGATAATCCAGGTCTAATGAAGGAGATAATAACTCACTGCTTCAAGTTCTCCTCAGGCATAATTCTGCCTGTTCAAGGGTGTTGATGTTAAGCTGATAAATTGTGGTATTGAACCTTACCTGATACAGCTCTCAGTCCCTGGTGAAATGGGAATGTGACTTATGTGTGGTGTTTTTTGGCAGTTCTATGATGGCTACCCTTGGCACTCTTATTCCCACTTAGGGAACATGGGATAAGTGGGCTTCTTCATCACTATTACTTTTGACCTTTGTACTGGTAATGGCAGGAAACAAGCCCTTAATCATTGCTGCTTTTTTGAAAACTTGAGATCAAGTCTAAAGGTACTCAGGGGTTCAACCTCTATTCAGAAAGATAAAGCCATGTTTGAATTCAATGTGGTATAATTAAATTTATTGAAGCTACTTAAAGCCAAACTATAGAAAAATTAGTTGAAATGTAGTTATTACAGTTGTGTCTGCAATATAAAGCTATGATTTTTTTTCTGGAAGTATTTCCATTGGTGAAGATTCAACCTTGAAAGGACTGAATAGATATTTAGATTTTTATATGTCTTCCATGCAACTTATGTTTCTGCTTGTATATATAAGTTTCTTAAACAACTTCAGCCTGCCATTGGAGACTTCTGTAGAGGTCTGTGGACTGTTATTCTTACTCTGTGAAAACTAAAGAGAGAGTATGTAAGCTTGGGTTTTCATTTTGCCTTCTCTGTTTTTTTTTTTCCTTTACTTTTGCCTTACTTAGTAATGACATGGTGAAGTTTCTGTAGACACAGTGCTAAACTAAAGATGATAACTGTTTTCTGTGGCAAGGCTTCAAATATGAAACAAAATTTTCAAGACAGAGTTGAGGAAAAGAAATGAAATATTACAGTTGAATATCCAGGAGCACATTTTTCTTCATCAAAGAGAAAACGGTTAGAAAAAAATAAAACTAAAAGTTAGCCCAAAACAGAGATTAATTTTAATTAAGGCCCAGAAAAAGATGACAAGTGTATTGATAAATGACTTTCTTTTCTTTGCTTTCCTTTTCATTTCCTTTCATGGTCTATGCTTGAGGTCAGAAGATTTTCTAGGCTTCAGTAGAGGCTTATTATAGAGTAAAAAACCAGGGTACTTTGAGGTATTCCAAGTAAAGACCTAATAGTTTTGGGAAAGGTAAGATGCTGATATACTTCCCCAGACTTCATAATCCTTAGAGCCTAAAATATTCATTGAGCTCCTACTAACCAAAAGACACTGAACTATGCACCGTGAATACTACAGCGAGGGATAAACTTCAAAAACATACCAAATCTATTGTGCTCTTGACATATGTGTACATGGCCTGTGTAAGGAACCCAGTGGAGGCAGGGAACTGGATTAGAAGTTCACGTTCAGTAAAGAAGTGAATCGGGCTTCGTGTTGATTAACGAGTATTGCAGTGCCCAGAGATGGTGTTACATCCACATGGATCTAAACCTGAACCTAAATTGTCCAGGGGACAGGAAACTACTGAGGTGAATCCAAGTTTTACCATGCCAAAATATGCCTCTTGGGATATTGACTTTAAACTGGTTATTTTAAGATACAAAATATTCAGAAATAACCTTTAACCTTCCCCCTTTTCTTGCCTAAGAAATGCAGATAGAAAAACCTGTTTGCATATTCACCTTTGCATATTTGTATTAAGTGTGGCAGAAAGAAGTCTGGCAAAGCCTGTTTGATAAACCCTTCCCTGGGTCCCATTGTCTCTGGGGAGCCCAGCGAGAATTTGTTGACAATGTGTTTTTTCTTTTTCATCTACATGCAAATTGCTTATTTTTCCCTTAAAATCCCAGACCCCTGCCTCTCTCTCCTTTGTCCAGAATGGCATATAAGCCTCAACTGCCCAATATATGCTGAGATCTCATATTCTTATGGAGGCTTCAAATGTACAAACGTAATAAATTTGGATGTTTTCTCTTGTTAATTTGTCGAATGTTAATTTGGTTATTAATCCAGCCAGAAGAACTTCTAAGGGAGGGAAGAAAATTATTTTTTGCACCCCACTCTACTGATTAAATACCTACTATGTGTTAGTCACTTTATACGTGGGTACGTAGGTACGTTACATGTACTTTCTCATTGAATAATCACCACAGTCTTGTGAAGTAGGTGTTACTCCAGATGAGAAAACCAAGACTCAAAATGAGCATGTAATGACCCCCAGTGGATGTCACTCGTTTAAATCTGTAAATTTCAACATGGTTTCTATAGTCAGTGAGACACAAAGTAAAAAATATATAAAATTGCTGGCTGATGCTTTTATGTATTTATTATGCAGATGCCACTTTATTATAATATACCCTTAAGCAAGAAATCATGACCCTTTATCTATTATAAGATATATCACAGCAGGTAATGTTCAGAATCAGAACATTCTTCCAGAGATATAATCTCAACCACCCTGCCCCCTCCAAAAGAACATGTAATTTAAAAAAAAAGCCAAACTTAGAAAAGCTGAAAGAGTAGTCACATTTTAAACACTTCTATACCATTCATTCAGATTCAACAATTGTCAAAATTTTGGTCTATCTGCTCTCTATCGCTCCCCTTTCCATTCTCCTGTCTCCTCTTCCCCTTGCCTCTCTCCTCCATCTCAGGTGTCTGGTAAAACATCGCACAGTCAGGTTTCACATGATTGTTATGTTCTCATGACTAAATTCAGGAAAAACATGTTTTGGCCAGAACATCGTATAGGTGAAGTTTACTTTCCATTGCATCACACCTGTGGCACATATCTGTTTGACTCATAAATGGTGATTCTAAGTTTTATCTCTTTTCCCTTTATAAATAATAATGAGCCTATGGGGTATATATGACCTAGAACTTAAAGATGGAGAAATATTTTTCCCAGTAACCTTTTATCCAAAGACTTTAGCATTTATCAGATGCTCCTTGCCCAAATCAAATATTACATTGTAGTTGTATAATAGAGATTCTAAAACACTAAAATTTTTGCCATGTATTTTAGTTGGCATGTAACATTATATTTTGGGGTATATCATATATGTGAAAGCAATCACACATGTCAAGAAGAGAAAATGGATCTATATTATTGTAAATCTGCTATACCATATTGCAGTAATATATTATCACTTGAAACTATATTATAATAAACAAAATGTACACAATGGATCCTAAAGTGACCACTAAAATAACAATATAAAAAATTATAACTAAAAGGCAAAAAAGGGGGAATTAAACTAAAGTCATACTTTAAAAATTGGTTAATCCAAAAGAAGGCATAAAAAGAGGAAAAAAACAAAATATTGGCAGTGAATCAAGATGGCAACATAGGAAAATCCTGAATTCACATTTTCCCACAGCCTCGCCCAACTTACAGCTGCCTATGGAGCAATTCCCTCAGAAAAATAGCTGAGCAGCTCCTTCAAATCGGCAAAGGAGGAATGGGCCAAGCTGAGGGAGGCAGGAGAGGCTGAGAAGCAGCATCACCATAAACCACCCCTGGCACAGACGCCCACAATCGGGAGAGGACTCACAATTCCAGAGCTTCTCTCTGAGGAGCCAAGGGTTTATATCCAAAATGAGGCACCCCAACTTTAAAGGCCTGCACCTGAGAGACAGGTCCCAGAAACACCTGGCTTTGAAAACTAACAGGGTTTGCGTGCATGAGACCCAAAGGGCTGAGGCAAATGGAGAAACTGCTCTTAAAGGGCCTGTGCAGGGACTTGCTCACCCTAGGATCCTGAGCAAAAGCAGCAGTTTGAAAAGCTGCCAGACTTGATGTATAGGAGATTCATTTGCTAATCTTAAATCATCTGCTGGAAGGGCAGGGGGAAACTGAGATATTCTCCAGGGGCAGAGGCATCACTGTTGGATACCATTTTTGCATGTTCCTTCAACCTTGCTGAAATAGGTGGCTGTCATATCTTTTTCTTGGTGGGTACCATTCTTACTCTCTGACCAGTGGTACTGTCTTTGCACTTTCCCTCTGCACTGCTAATGTTGGTGAGTACCATCTCACCCCACATCCTGGGTAGGTACCATCTTTGTGCTCTCCCTCCTCAACCATAATCCACGGTGTCAGTAGTTATGGGAGAAGAGCTTTTACATATGCCTGATGCCTTGGTTTTTGCAGAAGCAGCCCAGGAAACATCCCTTGATCACCTGCCTTTGGAGACCAGAGGGGATTGTGTTTCTGGGTCTCATGGGACTGGAACATTTAGAGAGACAGCTCTTGGCAGACTACCATCCCCGGGACACAGAGCAGACCGAAACACACCCCCAGTCTTTCTCAGAAAGAGGCCAATTTGTGTCGAGGAGCTGTGGCTTCTGGTTGGGCCTACAGAGGTGCTCTCAGCGACTGAGGGCCAGTGGATGTAATCTTTGTGCTTACTCTCTGCCTCATTCCAGCTTGCTGGTAATCCCAGGAAGGAGTTTATACCCTTGTCTTGTGCCCTACTTTTTTCAATAGCTTCCAGAGGACGCCTCTCTACCCCCTGGCTCAGGTGGCCCACAGAGGAAAAAGTTCTTAAGCAGCTACCACCCTCTGGGCACAGTAAATGGCAAAAGACCCAGGAGCCCAGTTTTTCTGTAAAAAAGGCCTATGAGTTTATCATCATAGCTGCAGACTGAGGAGCAGCCTGTCACTTAACCACACAGCTAAGGATTGACTAGGAACCTTTCTAGAGACCTAGGAATGCGAGTGCTATCTTTGTGCGCTTCCCCTGTTGTGCTCCCGAGTGTCAGTATCTTTTGGATACAGAGTTCTGACACATGTCTGGTGCCCTGGGTCTTACATCTGGTTCCATCCAAAAGCAGCAGTACACACATTCTTCTCAAGTGCACGTGTAGCATTCTTCAGGATAGACCATATGTTAAGCCACAAAGCGAGTCTTAATAAACTTAAGGAGATTGAAATCATATCCAGCATCAGTACTATGAAACTAGAAATCGATGACAAGAAAAGTGGAAAATTGACAAGTACGTGGAGACTAAACAACATGCTTCTGAACAACCAATGGGTCAATGAGAAAATCACAGGAGAAATTAAAAAATAGCTGAGACAAATGAAAATGGAAATACAACATACCAAAATTCATTCAGCGCTGCAAAAGCAGCTCTAAGCAGGAATTTCATAGACATAAATACTTACTTCAAGAAACAAGAAAAAAACCCTCAAATACATAACCTAACTTTACAACTCAAAGAACTAAAAAGAGAAGAGGAAAGCCCCGATTTAGCAGGAGAAAGGAATAACTCAGATCAGAATGGAAATAAATATAGACTAAAAGGACAATAGGAAAGATAAATGAAACCAAGGGCTGGTTCTTTGAAAAGACAAATCAACTTGATAAACCTTTAGATCCCTAAAGGGGGGAAAAACCAGAAAGGGCTCAAATACATAAAATCAGAAAGGAAAGAGGAGATGTTTCAATTGATAGCACAAAAATAGGAGCATACTATGATAACAAGAGACTATGAGCAATTATATGCCAAAAATAGGACAACTTAGACAAAATGGATACATTTCAGGAAATGGACAACATTCCAAGACTGAATCATGAAGAGACAGAACAATTGCAAGTAAGAAAATTGAATTAACAATCAAAAACCTGCCAACAAACAGAAGTCCATGGCCGCAAAGCTGCACTGACGAATTATACCAAACATTCAAAAAGAATATCATTTTCTTCAAATTCAACAATAAAAAAGGAGGAATCTCTTTCAAACTCATTTTAAAAGATCAACACTGCTCTGATACCAAAACCAGACAAGTATACCATACACACACGAAAAAGTATAAGCCAATATCCCTGATAAGCGCAGATTCAAAAATTCCCAACAAAACATTAGCAAACTAAATTTGAAATGCTTTGAAAAAACATGCATCATGACCAAGTGGTATCATTCCAGGAATGCAATTAATTTATGACAAAAGAGGCAAAAATATACTTTTGGGGGAAGGCCAGTATCTTTAACAAATATGGTTGAGAAAACCAGGCAGCCACATTCAAAATGATGAAACTAGACCACTGTCTTACCCCCTATACAAAATTAAATCAAATGAAGTAGAGCTTTGAATGTAAGACCTGAATCCTTTACATATTAGAAGACAAAGTAAGCAGTAAGCTCCATGACATTGGTTTTGGTGATGAATTTTTTTTGGATTTGATGCCAAAGGCAACAAAGGCAAAAACAAAAGAAGGGACTATGTCAAAGTAAAAAACTTCTGCAGAGCAAAGGAAACCATGAACAGAGTGAAAAGGCAACCTGCTAACTGGGAAAAAATATTTGCAAATCACATATTTGGTGAAGGGTTAATATCCAAATTATAAGAACTCATACAACTCAATGAAAAAAAACAACCAATACAATTTAAAAGATGGACATAGGAACTGATAAGACATTTTTCTAAAGAAAATAAACAAATGGGCAATGGGCTCATGAAAAGATGGTCAGCATCACCAGTCATCAAGGAAATGCAAATCAAAACCACGATGTGATGTTGCCTCATACCTGTCAGAATGGCTACTGCAGAAAAGACAAGGAATAACAAGTGTCGTCAAAGATGTGGAGAAAAGAGGCATTGTGCACTGTTGGTGGGAATGTAAATTGATTCAGCCACAATAGAAAATACCAGGGAGGTTCTCTAAAAATGCAAGTTTATCTAAGGGGGAAAAACACTAATTAAAAAATATATATGCATGCCCCATGTTCACTACAGCATTATTTGAAGTAGCCACGAAATGAAGACAACATGTCCTTTGATGGATAAAAATAAAATAAAATATGGTGTTTATATATAAAATGGAATATTATTCAGCCAAAGAAAAGAAAGAAATCTTGCCATTTGCAGATGTGTATAGACCAGACCTTTAGAGCATAATGCCAACTGAAGTGAGTCAGAAAGAGGAAGACGAATACCACATGATCTCACTTATATGTGAAATCTAAACAACATCAACAACGAAAAACCAAGGTCACAGATAGACCTGACTGGCAGCTGCCAGAGGCAGGGGTGTGGGGTGGGGGAAATGGGTGAAAGAGGTCAGAGATACAAACTTCCAGTTACAAAATAAATAAGACA
>JAPYXV010005545.1:0-10445 GCA_028533065.1 Trachops cirrhosus | reverse complement strand
CTTACAGCAGTGCCTTATACATGGTAAGTGTTGTAGAAACAAATGTTAGCCAACAGAACATTAAATGATATTCTTCCTTTTAAAGAAAACAGAAAACTCTGCTTTATCCTAGAGCAGCTTCAGCATTCTTCCATTTTTTCCCCTCTTAACTATAAAACTCCTTAATTTATGCCTTAAACCCCTGCCCTCATCAAAATCTCTATCCTTATTAACATTTTGTTTGTGAGAGATTATAAATTACTGTGGCTTAATACACATTTTAGTAAGTGTAGAAAATTGTGAATAGAAATATAACTCACCCCATTACCTCACTATTAACATTTGGTTTGTTTTCTTAAGCCATTTTCTTTGTAATGATGTATTTCTGTGGCTCTTAACAATTTCTTTTTTTCTAAAATTGGAGTTATCAGGAATATATCATTATATACATATATATTCTGCTCTTCTCACCTAATACGATACCATGCATAGTTGCCTATAGTATTTCACTGAGTAGTCTATGAAAATGTGGTTTCTAATTCATATATAAATTCCATCACATACATATACCAGTGTATTCAACTATTCCTTCCCTCAACCCCCTACTATTGGACATTTAGGTTATTGCCAATTTTTCAGGCATATCTGATGACTTACTTAGGATACCTTATTAGAAGAGGAACTTCAGCATCAAAAAAGGTGTATGCGGTGTGTGTTTGTGTGTGTGTATATGTGTGTGTGTGTGTGTGTGTGTGTATTTATTTTAAGGAGATGTCCAAAGATGCATTTTATTCATTTAACAATTTTTTACAACTACAGTTAACATTTAATATTATTTTATATTAGTTTTAGGTGTACAGCATATTGATTAGGCATTTAAGAAGTGATACCCAGAGAAGTCTAGTGCTTACCTGATACCATACAAAATTAAAATGTTATTGACTATATCCCCTAAGCTGTATTTTATATCCTTGTGAGTATTTTGTAACTACCTATTGTACTTCTTAATCCCTCCACCTTTTTCACCCAGATCCCCAACTCCCCTCCCCTCTGGCACTGGCAACCATAAGTTTGTTCTCTGTCTCTGTTAGTCTATTTTGTTTGTTCATTTATTTTATTCATTAGGTTTTATATATAAGTGAAATCACATGGTATTTGTCTTTCTTTGACTGACTTCACTTAGAATAATACCTCTGAGGTTTATCTATGTTGTAGCAAATGGTAAAATTTTATTTTTTATGGCTAAGTAATATTCCATGCTATATATATTCTACATTTTCTTTACAAAGGGAATAAATTACTTAATTTTCCTGTTAGCGTCTGCTACATTGTCTACATATAGGTTATACCAATTCAGACTATCACTATTAATGAGAGCATTATTATGTATCTAGTATATCTCTATTTATTATTATCACCCTAGCAAACACTAGGTATTTTTTTACATGAAATCTTTATTAATTTGATAAACAAATTAGTTTCTTCCTTTCTAAGGTAATTCCTCTCCATCAGTTATCTTTTGGATTTCATTTCAATAAAATGCTCTTTCTCCTATTTTTTACCTTGTTGATTTCCAAACCTTCTTTTTAATGTTTTTATCCCATTTATTTGTTCTGTAATTCTCCTTTTCTAGCCTCATCTCTCAATTTCATTCTGTAGTTAAGAGCCATAAAATATGCGTATCAGTTTACATAGTTTAGCCTCTCTTTCCTTAATTAAGCAGTTTCCCTTCTTCTAATATGTGGAATTTTTTTTTGTTTTTTAGATAAACAGACAATTTCAGAAAATCAGGATTCCATTCCAAATAAGAAAATTTCTGGAGAAGAATCATCCCATAGACTGATAATGACAAAACTGACCCAAAGTGGGCTTCCTTCTTTAGATGCCTGGAAAAGGGATGATTGCTTACGTAGGAACCACAAACACCGGGACATATATTTGCCACAAGGAACTTTTGTTCATAAGACAGTTTATACTGAGGAGGGAGACTTGGGATGTCATGAAAATAAGAGAAGCTTCGATGTTAAGTCAGTTAACCTAGTTTTTGATACGCAACAGGGAGTTCCTATGAGGAAGGGGTCCCCAAAGTGCAATAAGTTTAAAACTAACTTCAAATTTAATTTAGACTCAGTAGGTAAGCAACATTCAGAATATAATGAATATGGGAATGCCTCAAGCCTGAATACAGATATTCGACACCCAGAAAGTCATACCGTGATGAATCAATATGAATGTTTTCAGTGTGGGAAAGCCTTCAGCCGGAGCTCATCCCTTGTTCGGCATCAGATCATTCACACAGGAGAGAAACCCTATAAATGCAGTAAGTGTGAGAGATTCTTCAACCGACGAACAAACCTTAATAAGCATCAAAAAATTCATCTTGAAGTAATGGCCTACAGAGGAAATAAATGGGGAACTGCCTTCAGTAAGAGTAAAAACAGTAATAAAAATACAAGTCTCCAACCTAAAGATAATGCCTATAAATGTGTTAACTGTGGTAAATCCTTCAGCCGGAGCTCCTCACTTATTCGACATCAAATGATTCATACAGGAGAGAAACCATTTAAATGTAACAAATGTGAGAAAACCTTCAACAGGAATTCAAACCTTATTAAACACCAAAAACTTCATACTTAAGAGAAGTCCTATAATAAGAGTAAATGTGGTATTACCTTCAGTCTCAGTGCAGAACTTATTCAACATCCATGAATTTATGCTGGAAAGAATCCTATGAAAATGCTAAATGGAAAAAAAAACCTATTTGTCAGAAATTATTCTTTCATTGAAAATGATGGAATTAATATTGGAGGGAAATCTGTCATTGGATGGGCTTCCAGATGAAGCCACAGACTTTGGAGTTAAACATATCACCATACAAGTGTTTGTCATCATTCTGATGTTCATTACCATCATCTTTCACTAGTTCATAAAAAGGACCTCTTTACCTGATCTTTTGAGGAAGTCCATATTTGGGAGAGCCAAGCAATACATTTGGAGATGATATTTAATAAAACTCAAACTTTCAGTTCTTGTAAGAGGATTACAAGAAACTGTGAGCTCACAAGAATATAGGAGGACATTTCTAAGAACTAAATCCTCTGAATTAATGGCAAAGACTACAGTGACAGTCAATTACTCTACCCTTATTAGTATCCTTGGCTGCCCTGGAGCTCAGTGGGTACTACAGTTGGAAAAGGGTTATCATTTGCAGTGGGAGATGGATGTGTTATTGTTAATCTACATGTATTCTTTAAGATCCACATTTTTAAAAAGTACTCTTTGGGACTAAGCTGGAGAGATATCCATAGCCCTAGCTCTCTCATTTATCCTAAACATTAAAAGGTCAATAAAGTATCCTAATTCTCTGTGCACCAGAACTGCCTCTTTGTTCCATAAACTGCTTCAGGATCCCAAAGAGTTCTTGAGCTGAGAAGCTTATTTTAATTGCCCAAAAGGATTCATACTGGAGACATTCCCAGTGAATGATGATGGTGACTTTTTAAGAGTTTATACCTTGTTCAAAAGCAGAAAAGCATACTGAAGTGGACTCCTATGATGAGTTAATAAGTGTGGAAAATTATCCTATGTTCCTTTGTTCATCCTTTACATCACAACATGAGTTGTATTAAGACAAAACTATATACAAGTAATTAATATGGAAATTCATATAAACATAATGCAATTTGTTAAAGGATCCTAACGAGAAAAACACTGAATGTAAGAAATTCTTTGAGATATATAGTTCATTCATCAAAGCAATTACATGTTGAATATGATGGATTCTGACAGTCTCATTGTAGGTGTTCTGAATCTTTTTTTCTTATATGCTGTGATTTTTTGGGGGGTGGTTGAAACATAAAAGTACTATTTTTATCTTTCCTCTCAACAGCTAGGTCCTTGGGTCTAAGGACAGTGCTTCCATTTTTTCTCCTAAATCTCCCAGCTTTCTAAAAAATAAAAGATCTGTTTGCTGTTGTTTACTAGGTTAAACATACATCACTTCAAAGAATGCCTCTTTAGAGTGCATTTAAAATTTAATTTTTTGCACATTTACAGCCAATTAACACCTCCCAATCTTTTCCCATAAGCCTATTTATTTAATATATATTTTAATTTTACTGTATGCATTCAAGACAGATACCTGAGTTGAAACATAAAAGTAGAAATTAGCTAGATTGTATGTGGTGGAGGGTGGGAATGTTAGGAGAGATGATAAAGGAAAAAGAGGAGTACAAAATTACCAAAGGATTAGGGCATGGCATCAGAAAACAGAAGTTCACATGCTGGAATATGGCACTGGGAAATAATGGGACAGGAATATATAGGGGTGAAAATAGAGACTCAAAGGCCAGATCATGAAAGGCCTTATAAGCCATCTTAGAAGTTTGGACTTTATCCTAAAGGTAATGACAAAGAAAAGAATTCTTATTTACAGATATTTAGCCCTCTTAAAGTGCTAGTTGAAATAACAAGTGAAAATAAATGGAAATTACAAAAGTTAAACATTTGCTGATGATGTAGACCAATCAGGATAATCTTAAAAAATCAATTAAAAACTTAAATATAATGAGTAGGTTCAGTTATATATACCCCACTAGTTTCAAAAAATATTTCTAATAAATGGAAAGATGTTTCTGGATGAGACGACTTATTGAGATGTTGAATCTTCTCACATTAAACTATAAAAAATATTTCATTGAGATTATTTCACAAATAATTATAAAGTTTATTTTGTAGGTACCACTTTAGCTAGGAGAACTAAGAGATCTCTCTAAGTATAGAAGACAATTTGGTAGCTAGAAAGAAAAGCATCTGAGAAATTTTGATTTTTTTATGAAAATGCTTCTTATAAAACTTCTAAAAGAGTCTTGAGATATATAACAAATAAAACTTAATGTATTTTAATCCTGGATTTGCCAGTAATTTGTCCTTTAACTAATTATTTAACTTGGGACTCTAATATCTCATCTGAGAATAGGGATACCTGGCCTACATTTTGATTATTATACAGCTCAAGTGAGGTAATACAGTATTTATTTCTTAAGTACAGGAATTGCAAATTCAATGCAAATGTATGGTTTTAATATTATTAGAGCTTAATGATTTAACAGAGTGTTTAGCTCATAGTAAATGTTAAAAAATCATAGCCATCAATTATTATAATGTACCAAAGGAGAAGGCTGACTTGGCAACTAACAACCCAAATGTATCCAATGCAATAAATTCTAGCTTTAGGGATGAAGAATTCCCCAACTGCATGCTCAGGTTTTCTGAGGGTCAAACTTACGATTCTATGAAAGAAATTTCATCATAAATACAGCAAATGCTTTTAAACAGGGATAGATCCTACACTGCCTACCATAATTTGTTAATATATTTTCATATGTGAAATTGACTTTTTTTTCAAAAGAGTCTTGCCTTTACTTTTCCTATTCTTTAACTAGAAAAGAAAGGTAACGATTCTTGGAAACCTATTCAAAGATAATATAAACTATGGGAAAATCCATGGAAAAATCCTGTGGTAATACTCTCAAAAATCTAGATGTTTGTGTTTATGCACATGAATGTAGTCTTACCAAGTATAGCAGGTACCAGACCGAAGCAATCATAAACAACACAACCTAGCAAAAACTAACACTTGGGGTTTGCTCACCAGCTGCCTGACCATCTCAAGGTGCGTACTGATTGTCATGTGCCGTACTGGGAGACAACAGGGGAGCCATAGGGGGATTTTGCCCACTAAGAGGTAAAACCAAAGATCTGCTCTGATACTAATATGTGCAGATCGTAGAGGCAACCAAGTCATAGAAAAAGAGGAGAGTAGTTGAGGGAAGAAAGGGAAGAGGCTATCAGAAGTTTAAGCTTCCAAGAATAAGAATTTTCTTTATGATGGATGGACAGTGGTAACATCTCAGTGGTTTGCCTTCTGAATGAAAATATATATACATGTATATGTGTGTATTTGCAATCGATTAAAATCTAAATGTTATGCATCAGCTACTATTTCCTTGGCTGTTTGATTCTAGGATAATGTGTGTTCACTATTTACTAGATAATACACACATGGAGAGAGAACTCTGACATGAGGACTACCCAATGTACATGACTTGCTCGATGCTGTTTTAAAATTTTATCAGCTACATTATGAATGTAGTAATTATTAAAATAGAGTGCTACCGTTTGAAGAGGAGGGGAATTTTTCGGTCAGTTTTCCCTTCCCGTGAATGTTTTCATATAAAGGCAACTGAAAATATTTCTGAATGGAATACATGTAAAAATTTAAATGGACTCTTTGCTTCTAAACCCCCAAATTCTAAAAAAAAAAAAAATTGTCTCAATGTATTTGGAATCATTTGAAGACGTGTGAAGTTATGGTGATGCTGTCTTCAACAACATCCATCCTTAAACATTTACAGTATATCAACACAGGGCTGGAATCTAGAGACACTCCAGGAATTAATATCTCAACATCACACAAGGTGGCAGGTACTAGACAAATGATGTGGAGGCACAGGATTCCAGAGACCAGATTTGCCAAAGTTTAAGTCTCCAGCGTGGGGACGAGATATCCGAGATGACTGAAACTGCATTTTGGGATGGAGAAAAACGACTATTAACCTAAGCCCTGGCTGTGAGGAGCTCTCCGTCCTTCGCTCCTTTTCCGTGCACCCCTCCTAGGGAAGGGCAGACCACTAAGACGGCGAAAGAAGAAAGGAGTTTAGGGGCAGGCCCTTCCCTCAGGATGTGCGTCTACAAATGTGTAGCTCTGGCTTATTAATAAAAAGAAATCAAGTTTAACCCCTCCGCTCGCCCACGGGGTCCCAGTCAATTTGAGAGGGCAGGGCAGGCAGAAAGTTTCGAAAATCTGCCATTACGCAAATAGTCGAGTCCATCCGTAGGGAACTCCCATACCAACCTGGCCCGCCAGCGCCTCCCCCGTGGGGAGGGGCAGGTCTGGGCACCGGAAGTGTAGTCGAGCGGGCGGAGTCTGTGTGGTAGATTTGGGCACAGACCGTCCTCCTGAGCAAGCGCAGTGGGGTTCCGTTCGCAGGGTAGCTTGTTGGATTCTGACTTCCGGTGGGCTCTGCGGAACTGGAATGTACAACTTTCTCCCAGGGAAACCGGGTAACCTTTATGTCTTTTGGGCTTCTCTTCGATTGATATTGGAGGTGTGCGATAACCGGTAGTCCCCGGCACCATGAAAAACACTTGCCACTTGGTCCCTGAAGACGTGGTGAGGTTTCTCGCTGGGCCTCTCAGCTTGGTGTCTTGGAGCTAATTGTGAGCCCTTCCAGCCAGACTTTCTCTGGATGTAGAGTATGTTAAGTAGGGCCTTTCTTGAAATGAGGATGAAATTAGAATGAGATCAAACTTTTGAGAAGACTTCCTAGAATAGGTGTGTTGTGAAAATTAATATTTTATTATATGGTAGACACTTTTTTAGAGATAAAAGATAAAGAGACCTTAGGAATCCCATTATTTCAACCCTTTTAATTTACATCTAAGAATACTTAATTTAAGCTCAGAGAGGTCAAATGTTTATCCTAACTTAATACCATCAATAAAAGATAAAAGGCCAATAGTTTCTTAAGATACTGCAGCTACTGTGCTTTTCGCTGCTCACCAGGAAACTTTCTCAAAGTCGTTAAAGTTCTAATTCATTTGCCAAGTAATTTTAAAGTTTGGTGAAAGACACCTGCATGCATGACTCATGGCGGTCTGTATGTATTCTGAATTCTAGGGCCTGAGAAGATGAACAAAAGTCTAGTACAATAATCAATACAGATTAAGTTTTAATCAATTAATTTGGCAGGCATATCTGACAGGATCTGTCTGACTAATACTTGGCCTGCCAGGACTGCTAATGACAGTGTGCATCACTCCCAGTTTTTATTGACCCAATAATTATAAGTTTGTTGGCATTAGGTAGAGATACACTGTGTCTTCATAAAAACTGATCTGAGCTCAGGTAGCCTCTCTTTTAACCACTAGGCCGAACTTATTCTTAAGACCTCATATTTTACTCACTCTGGTTTGAAACACATTTACCCATCTTCACACAGACCCCCGTGCACACACGCACACACTTACCTCAGTTTATCCTGGACTAAAATTAGAACTACTCCTCTCTGAAAAGTCTCCCCTGACTTCTCTCCAAGGTTGGGCTTGACCTGTCCCATGGCACAATCCCAGCTTTATATTATCCAGGTGAAAAAACTCTTTACAAGTGGCTCAACCCCAACACGAAATCATTAACCTGGACAGATTGATTTCACTGTCTCTTTCTACTATACAAGTTTTCCCTCTTGTCAACCACAAGCAATTTCTCTTCTCTGTAAAGTATTCTGGCCTTCTTTCAATCTACTAAAATACTATTAAAAATCCAGTTTTAAAACTAACTTCTGATATATTCAGCATAATCAAAATATACTCAAAATTTGATGATTTCTTTTATCTCCACTGTTAACACTATGTAAATACTTTATCCCTCTTAGTGTTTACTGCAATACCCTCATTAGAATACTACCTTCAGTCAATTCTTAACACAGCACTTAGGGGAGCCTTTTAAAATTTAAACTTAGATCATGTCACTTAAAACCCTCCAATGGTTTTTCATACTACATTTAACTTAAGTTTTTAGTGAATATATTTTCCAAATTTGCTCAATGAGCACACTAATAAGCAAAACAATTTTAAAAAGGACACTGCCTCCTACTGTCAAAACTCACTGATACCACCTGGCACCAATAAGTGGTCTGGTGATCTCCATTCTTGCTCATTCTCTTCCCCAGCTCTCCAACATATCCAGTCTCCACAGTGTTGTTAAAGTCATCTTTTTAAAATGACAGTGTCGCTCCTTCATTTAAGCTCCATTTGTGTTTTTCCATGACCAATAGAAAATTTTAGCTTGGTACAGGAAGTCCTTCATGATCTGTCCTCTAACCTCTCCTGCTTTTCCACTTTGTACCCCAACAGTGCCAACGTACTTGTAGCTAGCTGTATACATCATGTAATTTCATTATCCCATTTCTTTGCACAAGTCACACCCTCTGCTTCCTATCTTTTAACCTAGTAATTGAATATAGAAAACTGTCATTAAAATTACCTAGTAGGAAACTTCACACATAATGACATATATGGCTTTTCATCTCATGGTATAAAATGGAAAGTCTAAACCCCTGATAATGGAGGTAATTATAGTAAGGCCCCACAATGGAATAGCATGCTGTATTTTAAATGTTATATGCAAAAAGTTGATTTTTATTTTTTATGAAAATAAGACACCAATAAAAATATAAAAATACTGAAAAGCTTGAAGAAAATAAAGATAACCACAATTCATCCTATCAAAGAGACACACTAATAACATTTTTTAATATACCCAATATTTCCCCAGGGAAATATCCATGTAAATATATAAATAGAATCTTACTCCATATGCAGTTCTATATTTTATACTTTTAGTACCATAAGCGTAGTCTTACCATTAAAATATTCTTGGAAAATATGTTTTAATGACTATATAACATCATATAAATGCATCATAATTTATTTGACCTTCTATTTGGGGGAGAGGGCAACAAAATGTACTGCAATAAATGTCTTGAACGTTCATTTCTCCTTGTGTGTGTTCTAATGTGGTTTAGAGTGCTTGACCCAAACCCACCACTTTCTGGTGAAACCTATTTGAACATCAGTCCTTAACAATCATGTTATATACCTTATCACCATCCCTGAGCATATCTTAAGGGACCAGAATGAAAATCTGATACAAAGATAGCCAGTCCAAAGGCTTACAAGTAGCCTGTGGTTTAGCCTGGCCTCAAAGGCTTGTCCAGAGGTAGTAATATGACTTGAATCTATCATCTTCCCCCATTCAGAAATCTGAATAGCGACCCAGAAGGAAGTTACAAGTTAGTAGTGGGTAACAGAATTGAAAAAAATATATTCAGACATTGTTGGGAACCCCCTTGCCTGGTTTGAGAAGCTGTAACCCTCCATGGCTAAGGCTGAGTAAAGAGACCTTGGGACCTTAAGCCACTAAGGAGACAAAGCTTATCTCCCTGGCAGGGACACCGCCTCTGTCCACTTTTACTTCACCCTGCTTGGCCCAGGGCAGATGACTGGTTAGTGAATGAAAGGTAAGATTCCTCAAGGGAGGGACGACCTAAGATAGGCATGGTCATGAAGGGGTACTCAGGAAAGGACTGGGGGGCTATAGAAAAAGGGGGTGATGGACCCTCACCCCTTGGCTTTGACATAGCCTGAGTCCTCATTCTGTCTGCAAGAAGTCTCCTAATCTCTTGGCTGCCTTACCTCTCCTGCCTGACTTAAGCCTGAAACAATGCCAGAGTTGGGTGCAGCCCTGCTGGAAAGGACCCCAGGGGCAATCAGGCCTAAGAATGAGTATATAAAATCCTGTGAAACTTGCTTTGCTAAGAATGCCCTCGATTTCCTTTTTTTTT
>JAPYXV010005544.1:0-10445 GCA_028533065.1 Trachops cirrhosus | reverse complement strand
GCTCCCGGGGCAGCCAAGATGGATGCTGGGATTGCCCGGGAGGTGGGAGCAGACGTGCCCTGGGCTCCTCACTAGCTCTAGAAACTCTAGGACCCCTTCCAGAACTCACTATCAGCCCTGCCTGCACAAGACCACAAGCTGTGGGCAGGACGCTGGCCTCCTCAGCCTGAGCCCAGGGCAGGACCCCAAGCCAGGCTTGGGACCCAGGCTGGTGGGTCGCCAAGCTGCTTTTCTGCGATAAGGCAGTTTCGTTCTTAAGAAACCCAGAGCCATGAAAAGTGGTTGTAAAAACTATTGTTTTAAGAGCTGAAGTAGGGGAGAATTGAGCACCAGAATTACACTTTCAATCACAAGGCCATTTTTCCAGTAGGAATTTCAGAAGCAAAGAGGTTTTAGTAGCTGAAACTTGATGGCTATAAAACTTTGACGCCACCAAACAAATGTAGCATTTGCTTTGCTTACAGTTGGATTTTGCTCAGTTTCCTATATTCTTTTCCTGTTGTGGTCCGCTTGGTGCTTTCCAGTCCCCTGATCCTCGTTCTCACCATTGAAGCAGGAGCGACGCACGAAACCACACAGCAACTGCACGCTCACAGCTCTGCTGGTTTCCACTCGTGACCGTCTAACGCCCACTGCACGTGTGCACACCCCCAACTCGCTGACTGTGCCGCGGCCGCGCGAGCAGTGACCACGCGAGCACTCAAACGCCTGCCGTCCCTAACTCTGCCCAGACTCGTGCCCCCAAACACCCCGTTGACTGAGCGGAGTGGAAGTGTACATGGGGCTTGGGACTAAGTCCAAGGTCACCTGCGACAAGCAATTTCCTCGAAGCTGCGTGGCTTATTTTTTAAAGTTCAGGTCGCTCTGACACTCTGCTCCGTAATATGGCTGTTTGTTTTAATATAAAAAATATAATTTCCCCTCAATTATTTGAAAAAAGTGTCGAGCCAAGATGATGTGCCAGGGCTCCCGCGGTACCCAGCCCCCATCTAAGGGGCCGGGGGCCCAGCCCCGAAGTGGGCAGAGGAAGGAAGGCCGCCCCGCCCATTTCCAGCAGGCAGACCTCGCCTCCAGCTGCAGCCAGTGGTGCTGGAGTTGAGCTCACCTGACTCTGAGAATCTGGAATGGACACAGGCCTGTCGATCAGTCTGGGCTCTTGGCTAGAACTGACCAGGCGCCCTCAGGAGCAGACATGCAAGATGCGTGCAGCAGGAGGCAGAGATGGGGGTTCACGCTCCCCAACCAGGGGCCGAACCTGCAACCCAGGCGTGGGCCCTGACCGGGAACTGAACTGGCAACCTTTTGCTTTGTAGAGTGACACCCAACTAAATGAGCCACACCAGTCAGGGCTTGACCTTAGGTTCTGAGAGACTCTGCTTCCTTAATAAATATTCCTCTTTCGTTTTCAAGAAGAACAGGCTGGGAAGCAGGCTAAGAGCAGGAAAAGGCAGAGAGTCAGAAACTGGAGGGGTGGGGATGGCCTGGGCGGGCGGCGACGACGGAGTGTGAGTCAGGGCCTTGCTTCCCTCGCCTCCGCACTGCCCTCATCTGGCACAGGCTCAGGCCCCCCGAGCACTGGGGTCCCACACCCCGAACTGAGCACACGCGGGTGTGCCTCTCTGGGTGTTTGCGTTCCTTCCCCTCTGTCCCCACCCACTGGGACACTCTGGCCACTCACCTGCCACACAGATGTCAAAGTAGTCACCAAACTCGTGGCGGATGTGCTTCACCAAGTCTACGGCGTAGGAGAAACCTCCTTCCTCCTCCTCCCACTGCTCGCCTGCGGGGTCTGGGGGGCGAAGGTCACGGTCACTGGGGCTCACTGACCTCCAGGGAGCCATTCTGTCCCTTTTCCTACGCGGACACCCGGGTCCGTGAGCTCCTCGATGGCAGAGCCCTCCTGGTATTCAAACTGGCGGCTCCTCTTCCTAGCACAGCACTTGGTAAACCGTGCTGGGGAAGGCGGCGCCCAGCCTGCCAGGCATTTACCGAGCCAGGCACTGGGCTGGTGGCGGTGAGCAGGGCACAGCAGGGGACTGCTAGTGCACTTAGTTTAGCCTGGAGCATCTGAGCCCCCACCCCCCACGCAAACCTGGCAGCGTTCAGGCACCATCACCCAACCCCACTGCTCACCCTCCCACCGTCTTGGAGCGCCTGCCTCCCGGGAGAATTTTCTACTTATCTCAAGTGAGAAATGGTCTTGTGGGGGAGAACACAAGGCCACAACGCCCCACCCCGCAGGCTCCCTCTGCCCACTCTTGTGGCCCCAGGCACAAGCAGCCATCTGCACTTCTGGGACAAATGCCAGAAGTGCCGTCTTCATGGGGCCGAGGGCTGGGTGCAGCCAGCAGTGGATGCGGCTGTACCGCCAGGGCAGCACGCTGTCAGGCCCCAGCTGCATTCCCGACTGAACGTGGGGGTCAAGGGGTCAAGAGGTGACTCCATCTGGGCCGTGCCTATGGATGCTACCAGCGGGGATGGGACCTTAAGTATGCTCAGTGTGGGACCAGAGAAAAGCAAAGGGCCATTTCAGGGACAGAAGAGACCCTCGGGAAAGCAAGACCCCAGAGAGTAGCGCTGGCTGTACACCTCCTCTCAACGCCAAGATGTTCTTCAGGCCCAGCCGCCTGGCCTTGTGCAGGTGGCCTGTGATGGCCTCCCGGCTCTGGCAGCAGCAGGTCATGTGCAGCATGGTTTCCAGGCCACAGTAGTTCACGGCGGTGCTGGCGATCGTCATGGAGGAGGTCTCCTTGTCTGAGCCAGGGTCTTCGGTGGGGCGCCAGGTCACATCTATGAACAGGGGCCCGCCTGCCCCCATCTGGTCAAACCTGTAGGGAATTTCTCTCTGAAGAGGGGTTCCTGGGGGCACACCACCCATCACCACCTTCCCATGGGTCCGGAAGTTAGAGAAGTCTCACAGCAGGTGGGATCGGACCGCTGTGCATTCCTATCCTGGCTCTGCTACTTAGTAGCTGTGTGACCTTGGGGAAATTACTTAAACCCTCTGAGCCTCAGTTTCCTCATTTCTACAACACAACAGAGCAGAGTATGACAGATGGCCCCACAGCTCTTAGAACAGTTCTCAGCCCTTACAACTGAACTGCTATTATTATGATCGCTATTATTATGATCACTACTATTGTGGAGATAATATACAACAACAACGTGACTGTTTTGCGTGAAAGCAGTACTGTAGACTTTTCAACGTGCTTGCGTATTTTTATCTCAGTTGAGTCAAGTTCAATGGCCAAGGGTTGGAGAACCCTCAGTGTGGCAAGCAGAGCCTCCTTCTAGGAGCAGGAAAAAAGAGGGTCGGCAGACACAAGTTTCCACCGTGCTCCCCGCTCCCCAGTCCTGGTGCTGCAGCCACCAGTGCTGCGGAGCACGGCCACGGTGCGGGACGAGACTCCAGTGGCACGGCTGCGCACACGCGCTGTGTCACAAGCCATTTTATGGTGCATTTAAATAGCCTGTGCCTTCAACTCCAAGCCCCGGGAGTGAAACATGAGATGCACAAGTGGTGAAAAAGCATAAACTTTAAAAGAACTGCAATTCATAAAGTGCTAATGTAATTCAGTTGGCATTTCTAGATTTCAAGACGCATAATCCAAATTCCTAACTTGGTGAAAATGTCCTCCGAGCTGCTGCTTTGTGACTTCCTACACTGTACTCATGATCCAGCGTGAGGATGAGAAATCAATTTCTAACCCATTGAAGAGTGTGTTTAAAAATCCAGATGCTTGCTTGGGGGGCTTCTACTACCAACTGAGAAGCTATAGATGGAGTGACTGAGCCTGCATTTACCCTTTCCTGTCCCCTCTGGCTGCCTTTCCTGCCGGGTCACAGTGGCCCTGTGTGGGGCGGGACCGAGTGTCCACTTTCTCCCCCACCCCCCCTTCTAGCCCAGCCCCACTCCTGAACCTTAAAGCCACTCACATTGTGATGAGGTTGACGGCTCCCTCAGCCATCCGCGGAGGGAAGAATTCTAGAGAGAACCACTTGTCGCCAGATTCCATCCTCCGCCTCATTTTCTCCCGGAGTCTCTCACGCCGCTCGGGGTCCAGCCCTGGTGAGGAACCTCTCAGACTATCCTTGGAGCTCTTGATGCCACTGCTGCTGCCGCCTTCCCAGTGGGCGCCGTGGCCGCCATTCCCTCTGGGTTCGTTCACCATGGCCGAATCCCTGCTGCACAGGGTGGGGGCAGAGGGCGTCAGGAGCTGGCAGGCAGCCAAACCCCCGAATGGCAGGGTCAGGTGAGAGGTGCTGCATTTCCACGCAGGATTAAGGCCGCTGAGGGTGAGCGTGCCAATGCCCCTACCGGCTGGCTCCTCACACCACAGCTCAAAGCTTTTCCTTCCGCTGTAGCTTGGTTCCCTGTACGACAGCCCCCACCCCTACGGAAATACGCTCCATCGGCCCCAGATCCTCAGTGACAGCTACCTGATGGAGGGGGGCACTGATAGGCTCACAATGCCAGCTTCCAAGGCCTGCATTCCTAGGGAGGGCCAGCAGTGCCCGGCTGGGAGGACCTCCGGTTTTGGAAGGTCCATCCCCGCCAGCTTGGACCCAGACTAGGCTGGGGAGAAAGAGGAAACTTCCCCAGCCCTGTGTTTCCCTCGGGGGCGGAGCAGTGACTGAGGAAGGGCTTACAGCTGGAGCTGGGGCCCACGTCAGGGGCGGGGCGGAGGTGGGGGCAAGGCTTCCAGGCGAGGGGGAGGGCTGAGGCGCTAGCTGCCGCAGGCAGATGGAAGGAGGGGAGCTGGGGCCAGAGACTGCAGGGGTTGGTGGGAGGAGGCCTGGAGACGTTCAGGGTCACCGGTTCTCTCTCCACAGAAGGCATGGAAGGGCGTGGTCCTGCGGGGAACGTCTCCTGTCCCCGGAACAGTTCCTGTGCTGGATGGACGGAGTGAGGGCTTGACAAATCAGCCAGGTTTCTCCCAAGTTCACGCTACTCCAAAAAGACCAGGTCACGCGTTGGAACTTGACATTGGCCAGGTTCTAAAAGCGGCCAGACCCAACTCAGGAACGCCGTGAATGTGTGTCCAACTCGGAACACAGGCTGCCTTCCAGGCACACCACCACTTACACACACCACTGAAGCCAGTTAAAGTAACGACAGTGACGGCACAGCCACAACATCCGAAGCCCTGAACGGGAGCAACCACAGGCTGGCCGACAGAGGGCGGGCATAGTGCCAGTGGGCAGTTTAGTGGGACAAGGAAGACTAATACTTCAAAACCAAACAAAGCACTACTCATGCCCAGCAATGTGCAAACACATAGTCCTGGGAGCATGGGGAGTGGTAACATGGAGATTAGAGGGATATTTGGGCCAAGCTCATTCCTTTCGAGGAACACGCACTGCCAAGCTGGTGTTCTGAACCCCTTTGGGGTCCTAGAGTCTTGAGAATTGGATGAAATCCAATGCTCCCCTCCCCCGGGAAACACACACAAGTGTGCATAACACACAGCGACACATCCAAAGTCGAGGAGCCAAGACAAGACTCAGAACACTTGTGCCAGCATTTTCTCTCCCTAGGGACCCCCATCTTGATTCTGACATAAAACTCCAGCTTCTCAGTGAGGATGACCGAGTCAGAAAGGGTTGAGTGTCAAGATCAGCCTCCCTGGCCCTTCTCATGAATTCAAGAGTGCCTACTGATCTTCTCCTGAAACAAAGTTAAGAGTGGTGGGGTGGGAGAGGGGTAGATGGAACCAGCGACAAATTAACTGCTCTTTCATTTGTTCAATAAAGAGTTACTGCCTTCCCAGTATGCGCCAGGCACACACCCTCTTTCACCCTGCTTTCTCATGCCATTACTTATCCATCTTAAGCTGGACTCTCACAGCACTCTGGGCTGTAATTGTGGGTTCGCAGGTTTGTCTCAGAGCTCCAAGACCAGGACGGTATCCTGCCTTTGACAGGTATCCTGCTATTCCAGTGACTGGCACAATGAAATGTGACAGCCAGCAGTGCGCGCCAACGGGCCAGGCGCTGTCACTCCGATCTCAAAATAACCTTCTGCCATTTACTGAGCGCTTACTTAATCGGTGCCACTGGGGGCATATGAAACCCACAACTGTGCGCGCCCGACGCAATGGGCACCAGGGGCAGCGACCCAAGGCTGTTCTCCAAATGCTCGGCGAGCAGGCAGGTTTAAAGGGCTGGAGCCGGAAAAACGCCTCCCGCGCCCAGGTGGGTCGAGGGCCGCGAATCGGGTCGCCAGGTCATTGGGTCATGGGAGGGAGAGGGGACGCGGGTCCTGGGGGTGCTGGGTCACCACCTTTGTCTCAAGGCCGCCTCATCCTCGGGCCTGAACCCGCATCTACAGAGGGCAGCCCGGCCTCCATCGATCTATGCGCACAAGTAAGTCCCCGCCACAGGTGGTGGTCCCCGGATACCAGGTCTCTCTACCCGACAATCCCAGGCCACATCGTCACTCACCGGGCTGTCGCGGGTGTTTCAGAGCACGCGCGCCAGTCCCAGATGCGTGGCCGCTGTGGAGGAGCTTGCGGAGGGGGCAGAAGGTCGGGAGGAGGGGAGTGGCGCAGGAGTCGCGTGCCCCTGGAGTCTGTTGCCAAGGGAGGCGGGGCCAGAGGGCCGAAACCACCCCCACGGGCGACCGGAAGCTCCGCCCCTAACATGGCCGCGCCCAGCGTTCTCGTTTGTGGCAATTCCACCGCCCGTCATGTGACGCGGGCCCTCGTCCCACCCGTCTGCAGCCATTCCACGTCTGGTCCCCAAGCTCGAGAGGGCCACGTGACCCTCCGGAGGCCAGTCACGTGAGGCGCAGATTTCGGGTGGGAGGGGGTTGGCACAAGGGTCCAGAGTGGCAGTAAACGAGGAAGATGGCGGGGTGCAGGGGGTCCTTGTGCTGTTGCTGCAGGTGGTGCTGCTGCTGCGGTGAGCGTGAGACCCGTACGCCGGAGGAGCTGGTAAGGAGCGGGTGGACCGGGTCTGGGGAAGGGGCGGTTGCTAAGGGACGGTGAGAGGCGTTGCCAGAGGTGGGGCTGGGTGGAGCAGAGCCCGCAGGTGGGGACCGCATCCTGGGCTCTCTGAGAATCTGCCCTGACTCGCGTTCCCGAGTCTGTAGTCTTTTTCTCATAACTCATCCCTGGAATGTAAGAGAATCCAGGCTAGCTCTAATTAATCCCATACATATTTTCTCTTATTTCCATCTGAAAGGAGCTTTGAATGAAAGAAGTATTTTCGGCATAAGCCCTTTCACTGGACCTTGTGTTTATCATGCAGCTGGCTTAATTTCTCCAGCCCTTTCTCACTCTATCCCTAACCCTTTCTGGGTCATTAACAATCTCGCTTTTCCCTGCAAAGCACCCTGGGAAAACCTGAGTTGCTGTGTCCTCAGATTTGACAGGTCCCTTCCACTTTCAGATTCGGCACATTATCAGGTGGAATCTGATCCCAACCCCCCCCCCACCCCCGCTCCTTTAAGCCGACAGGGGACATCTTTCACGTGTTCTGAAGACAACACCGGTTATTTAGAGAATGTATTAATAGAAATGAAGAGCTCAGTTGGATCCCCACCCAAATCGCCCTCCATCCCAAAAGTTTGTTTTGGTTTGGTTTTTTGTGAGGTCTTGTTTTGTGGTGGTAATGGCTCCATCTGATTTAGAAACTAGCAGCTGATTTCAGTGGACAGCTCCTGCCTCCTTTCACTTTTAACCATTAAAAGGGTCTTCCTTCCGTGGATCTGTTTTTCTAGACCATCCTTGGAGAAACCCAGGAGGAGGAGGATGAGATCCTTCCAAGGAAAGACTATGAGGTAAGATTCTTAGATGCTGTCTTGAGTAACAAAAGCAGTGAACGACCTGGTCCCTTAAGACTGAAGCATGAGGGTTCCAACTAGAGGTGCTCTTTGACCTTCTGTCCCAGGGAGTAAGTGGGTGAGAGGTCATTTCCCTCTGGGGAAGGGGCTGTTTAACAAGCCGTTTTCTCACCTCGACTGCAAAACAAGGTCTGGGTGTCTTCACGCTTTCATGGGTCTGTGGCACCTTGACCTGGGTAGAGTATGCGTTTGCCATTAAACTGCTTGCTTTTACAGCTCAGAGACCCAGAGTCAAAGCCACCGACAGTGTGTGCTCATAGCAGGTGTGGGCCAGTAGACCTTGCTTCTCTTCTGGGAGAACTTAGTATTCAGAAGATTGTTTACTGCTCAAGCAGCTTCTCTCCACAGTGTTCTTGACTGTGGCCCCTTATTTCTGTGTGGGACTTGTAGAGTGCGCGTGTGTGTGTTTAGTACTGCTGGGGTGAGCCGTAAGGTAATCAGTTCGTGATGACTTCTGAAAACCCCAAAAAGCCATGGTTGTAATAGGAACTATTTATGAAAAGGAGCTAGAGAAAAACCCATAATCCTGCTCGTTGAAAGATGATTATTACTACCTTATTAAATATTCTTTTTTATGCTTGCATACATGCTTTAAAAAAAGATTTTATTTAGTTTTAGAGAGAGAGGAATGGAGAAAGAGAAGGAGAGAAACATCAATGTGTGGTTGCCTCTTGAGTGCCCCCTACTGGGGACCTGGCCCACAACCCAGGTATTTGCCCTGACTGGGAATCGAACCAGCGACCCCTTGGTTTGCAGACATACATGCTTTCTTCTGAGTAACAGAAGTGAAATTCTATTGAATATTTTAACCTCTTTTTCTCCCCACTTGATAGCAATTTCTGTATCACTAGATACTTCTCTACACTATCTTTTTAAATAGGGGAATATTATTTTATTGTGCCACAATTTATTTGACTTTTCTCTTTGATGAACTACATGGTAGTGACCAGCCTTTCTTGTTCATCCTTAATTGCTTTCTTAGGATTAATTCCAAGAAGTGAAATTAATCATGTATATGTTTAATACTTTCTTTTTAAATGTAACGTAGACTTTAAAAATTCAATACTCTGGGGCAATAATGTACTAAGACTAATTTTCTTCATAGTTCATCTTTTGTTGCAGAATTTGGTGTAACTATTATGATTTGTCACGTAGCATGAAAATTTTTAAAATCTTTTATCACAGCCCTGACTGGTATGGCTCAGTGGATTGAGTGCCGGCCTGTGAACCAAAGGGTCGCCAGTTCGATTCCCAGTCAGAGCACATGTCTGGGTTGCCTCAGTTGGGGACATGGGAGAGGCAACCAGTGGATGTATCTCTTGCACATTGATGTTTCTCTCCCTTTCTTTCTCCTTCCTCATCTCTCTAAACATAAATAGATAAAATCTTAAAAAAAAAAAAAGAAAGAAAGAAAGCCCTCATGTCTGTGCTAGCTAGCACACAGCCTACAGAGCATCAGCCACCTCTCCTCTCCCATACCCTGAATTCACTCCACCGTGGAGGAGACAAACTCAAAGCAATGGTTTTGGGATCTCAGGTCAGCTTTCTCATCCAGTCCTCTGTTCCCACAGTCCTCAAACTTGATCACGTGTCACACTCCAATGGAGGCCTTGTTGTAAGACACAGAGCTTCTCTTCAGTGGGTCTGTGGTGGGACTGAGTTTGCACTCCTAACTAGTTCCCAGGAGGTGCTGCTGCTGGTGGTCCAGGAACCACACTGAGAACCTGGAGGCCAGTGCTTCACTGAGGACAGCCCTTGAAGGGCATCCCCAGCCAGGGGAAGGGCTTGCATGGAGGGGGTTGGGCAATATCCTGCCTTTTCTCTCCATCCAAGGCAATCGCAAGCCATTTCAAGCGGTACTGAGCACCTCGGAGGCATGTAAGCAGAGGGCACGAGACTGTATTACCCACACATAGCATCTCCACTCCTGCTTTAAAAAAAAAGACAAAGAAAGAAAAAAAAACTTTTTACAATTTTAAACATATACCAAAATGGACAGAAGAGTGTATTAGAAGCCCGTACTCATCACGCCACTGGGCCTGACCTTGTTTCTCCTCCGCTCCCATCCACTTCCGGGTCTGCTGACGGTGGGCGAATCGGGAAGCTTCACCAGAATTGAATGGCAGAGTTTTATTCAAGGGTCTTAGGATAGTGTTCTGAAGAAAAGAGGAAAGTTGATAGTTTTTACAAGTGAAAAGTACATTCTTGAGAAAAATCAGTCCTGCATTCTTTTTTTTTTTTTAAGATTTTATTTATTTTATTTTTTTTAGAGAGGGAGGAAGGGAGGGAAAGAAACATCGCTCAGCTGCCTCTTGCAGGCCCCCAGCTGCAGCCCAGGCACGTGCCCGGACTGGGCATCAAACTGGTGACCTTTTAGTTCGCAGGCCCGCGTTCAGTCCACGGAGCCACACCCGGCAGGGCCGTCCTGCGTTCCTAACTTCTGGATTGGTCTGAGATGGTGATCTTCCAGGTGTCAGCAATCTGGATCCTCGGGCATTCTCTCTTAAGTTCTGCAGAGGCTTATTGAGAGTATGGGTGCATAACCTTCAGGCACTGATGTACAAACAAAGTTTCGAAAGTTGAAGCTTTCAGGCTCATT
>JAPYXV010005543.1:0-10445 GCA_028533065.1 Trachops cirrhosus | reverse complement strand
TGATGTTCCTTGGTGTGTTCCTCCTTGGGTCCAACTTCTTTGGGACTCTCTGAGCTTCCTGGACTTCCTGGAAGTCTATTTCCTTTGCCAGATTGGGGAAGTTCTCCTTTATTTGTTCAAATAAGTTTTCCACTTGTTGGTCTTCCCCTTCTCCTTCTGGCACCCCTATAATTGGGATGTTGGAACGTTTCAAGATGTCCTGGAGGTTCCTAAGCCTCTCCTCATTTTTTGAATTCTTATTTCTTCATTCTTTTCTGATTGTATGTTTTTTTCTTCCTTCTGGTCCACTCCATTGATGTGAGACCCAGCTTTCTTTCCATCACTATTGGTTCCCCGTGCATTTTTGTTCATTTCACTTATTGTAGCCTTCATTTTTTCATCTAATTTGCAACCGAAATCAACCAATTTTGTGAGCATCCTGATCACCAGTGTTTTGAACTGTGCATCTGATAGGCTGGCTATCTCTTGGTCGCTTAAAAGTACTGGTTCTGGGGCTTTCATTTGTTCTTCTGTTTGAGCCATCTTTTTTCTTTTTTGGTGGGGGGGGTCTGGTCACACCTATTATGTATGAGGGGTGAAGCCTTAGGTGTTCACCAGGGTGGGGCAACCCAGTTGCTGGGTTGTGATATTGTATTTGGGGGCAGGTTCCAAGAGGGAACAATGGGGCTTGTTCCATGCTCCATGGGACTTGAGTCCCTTCCACCGCTTCCCCCTATCAAGCTGGACCTTTCTGGTGCTGATTCCCACGTGGGCGGGCTTGTGCACCCTATGGGTTCCAGCGACCTCTCCTGTGAGGCTGGGAGTCTCCGCCTGCGCATCAACCCCCACGGGTGTTTTCAATCAGTGCCCTGAGGCCTTATTTCCCAGCACTGAGATCCTGGGTTGGGCACTGTGCCTTGCTTCACAATTGCCGCCTCGCTGGGTCTGCCAGTTGCCACCCCTCGGCAGGGATCTGCCAGCCGCTGCTTGCATGCCCAGGGTCCACCCGCTGCGGTCTTACATGCCTGGTCCCAATGCTCTTTGTGCCTCCACCCCTCTGCCCAGCTTCCCAACTCCGCCCCTCCTACTGGTCTGGATGAATGTATCTATTTTAACTCCTTGGTTGTCCTACTTCCATACAGTTCAATTTTCTGCCAGTTCTGGTTGTTATTCTGTTTCTAAATTGTTGTTGTCCCTCTCTTGGTGGTGCGAGGAGGCACAGTGTGTCTACCTATGCCTCCGTCTTGGCTGGAACTCATTATCCCCTTTTTTAACCCTGATGTATCTTTTTTGTTTTTCTTGTATTTTTCTTGTTTGGGTTTCTCTGAGTTTATCTTCCATTATTATTGAAAAGCACTCAACCATTATTTCTTCAAATATTTCTTAACCAATTTTTCTCTCTTTTCCTACTGTGTTTCCGGTCTGTTTGATAATGTTCAACAGTTTAATGTATGTAGTTTCCATTTCTGTGCTGAAATTCCCCATTGTTAATGCCTGTTGTCTACCTTTCCCCTATATATTTTAACATATTAATTATAGTTGTTTATGGTCCCTGACTCACGATGGTTCAACTTAAGATTTTTTAACTTTACAGTGCTGAAAAAGCAATGTACATTCAGGAGACAGTATAATTTTGAATTTTGATCTTTTCCAGGCTTGTAATATGCCATAGGATACTCTCTTGTGATGCTGGGCAGCAGCAGCAAGCCACCTCTCCCAGCCATGCAATCACAGAGGGGAAACAACTGATAATGTACAGTGTACTGTTTTACCAGCGTTTTTTGGATATTGCATTATTGTGTTCAAATCCCATCAAGTCTATAAAACTTCGATTTATATCTTTTGTTTCTGGGGAGAAGAAAGAAAGAGAAGGGCAATTTCTCTTGAGATGATTGCCCAGCGTGGAGGTGGCAAATCAGTAAGGCCATCATAGATGTGTCAGGACTTTCACAGTGGATGATCTCAACCATCTTAAAGGATAAGTGAATCCATGATGCAGTGAAATTGCCAGCATCAATTAAACTCATTTCTATATATGATATTTTCAATTTACAATGGGTTTATTGTGATGTAATCCCATCATAAGTCAAGGAGCATCTGTATGTGCCTGATAGCTTTAGCATTTGAGCCATCTCTGGTTCTGTTTCTGTTGATTTATTATCTCTGGACAATGGACCCCCCCCCAATCCTACCCACCCATTTTTGACTAGATGTTGGATATTATGTATTTTTTTAAAAAAAAAACAGACTGAGGTAAATAATACTTATGCACAAAAGTAAACATTATCTCTTCCCTTGTCAGGTTGTTAGTGTAAGGGATTAAATCGGTTCTTATCTGGCTGAACTGGGTTTGCTGTGTATGGGAGAATGAAATTTATATACAGTGATGAAATGCTATTTGATGAGTTTTTTGTTTTTTTATTTGATGAGTTAAAAATATTTATTTATATTTAGAGAGAGGGGAAAGGAGGGAAAAAAACATTGATGTGCAAGAGAAACATCAATTGGTTGCCTCTTGCACACCCCTAACTGGAGACCCAGCCTGCATCCCAGGCATGTGCCCTGGCTGGGAATCAAATCAGCAAGCTTTTGATCTGCAGGCCAGTGCTCAGTCCACTGAGTCACACCAGCCAGGGCTATTTAATGCATTTTAACGGATGCTTAAACGTAACCATCATTTGTCTGAATATATCTAACGAACCTTTATTATTGAAGGATGTTACTTTTCGGATATAAAATTCTGAGTTGACAATTTTAGTGCTTTAAAGATGTAATTCTCCAGTGTTTCTGATGAGAAGTCAGTGGCAATATAGTAGGTCCTTGAATAACGTCTTTTTCTTCAATATTGTTTTGTTATGTGGATAAAATGTCGTAAGAACTTAATTATTGTTTTTTTACCAGTTAGCCTCTGGTAAAATTAGTTTTGTTTTATGTCATTTTGTTTAAAGTCATAGAACCTATCAACAACATTAAGTAGAACTTAAAACAGTATGTATTTTTGTTCTCTTATATGTAATGTGTCATTTTTTTCTAGCTGCTCTCAATATATTTTCCTTTTTCTTTCATTTTTCAGCAATTTTACTTTGATGTCCTAGGGTGTGTGTTTCCCCCATATTTGTCCTCCTTTGGAACCACTGAGCTTGCTTCCTGGATTTGTAAATTTGTCTTTCAACAAATTTGTGAGATTTTTGGTCATCATATCTTAAAGGGATTTTTTTCTGCCTCTTTTCTCTTTGTAGGATACAATTAGAAATACATTAGATGTTTTTATATTGTCTTCAGATCTCTGGAGCTCTGTAACTTTTTTCAACCATTTGCCTGTGTGTGCTTCAAATTGGATAATTCCTATTAGTTTATTTTCAAGTTTACTAACTTTTTCTTCTGATATTTTCAACCACAGGTACAGCCTGAAAAATGTAAAGTTACAGAGAGTGGGAGATCTATGTGGCATTAGCTGTGTGTGTTCTACATCTTTTTAAAATATATATTTAATTTATATAAAATGAATAAACCTCAAGTGTGACATTCTGTTAATTTGTATATATGTACACACACATAATCATTATCTAGGTCATGATGTATAACATTTCTGGCATTCCAGTAGGCTACCTTATGTTCCCTCTCCAGAGGTAGACACTATTCTGATCTCTATCAACACACCTTAGTTTGGCCATCAAACTTAATAAAAATGGACACACATTTTAACTTCCTTTGCCTATAAGAGTAGAATTGTTGGGTCATATGGTAACTGTTTAGTCTTTTGAGGAACTGACATACTTTTCCAAAGTGTGTGTGCCATTTTATGTTCTCACTTGTAGTGTGTGAGATTTCCAGTTTCTCCACATCCTTGACAGCACTTGTAATTTTCAGACTTTTTGGTTCTAGCCACCCTACTGGATGTGAAGTAGTATCACATTATAGTTTTGATATGCATTTTCCCAGTGACAAATGATGTCAGGACTTTTTTCATGAGCTTATGGCCATTTGTATATCTTCTTTGGAACTATATTCAGATGCCTTGCCCATTTTTATATTGGGTTGTATTTTTAGTATTGAATTGTAAAAGTTCCTTTCATATATTCTAGATACAAGTTCCTTATCAGGTATATGATATTTTTTTGTTTGTTTAATATTTTATTTATTTTTTAAAGAGAGGGGAAGGGAGGGAGAAAGGAAGGGAGAGAAACATCAATGTGTGGTTGCCTCTCACCTGCCCCCCACTGGGGAGCTGGCCCACAACCCAGGCATGTGCCCTGTCTGGGAATCAAACCGGCAACCCCATGGTTTGCAGGCTGGCACTCAATTCACTGAGCCACACCAGCCAGGGCTCAGGTATATGATTTGTAGAAATTTTCTCGTATTGTATGGGCTGTCTTTTCATTTTCTTGATGGTGTCATTTGAGGTACAAATGTTTTTTATCTTGATGAAGTTGAATATTTTTTTTTCTTTTGTCATTTACACTTTAGGTGTCACATCTAAGAAACCATTGCCTAAATTATAGTCACACAAGTTTGTGCCTGTTTGAAGAGTTTTAAGTTTTAGCTCTGACATTTAGGTCTGATCTGTTTTGATCAAATTGTTTAAAAATTGAAATTGATAAAAAATTGTTAATTTTTATAAATGGTATGAGGTAAGGGTCCAAGTTTATTCTTCTGCATGTGGATGTACAGTTGTCTCAGTGCCATTTATTATTGTAATGGCTGTTTTTTCCTTAGCACCATTTATAGAAAAGAAAGTTCTTTCCCTTTTGGATGGCTTTGTCACCCTTGTAGAAAATTAGCTGACTGTTGATATATGGGTTTATTTCTGTACTCTTAATTCTATTCCATTGATTTTAATGTCTGTCCTTGTGCCAGAGCCACATTGTTTTTTTCCCACTAGTCTTATTGAGATATAATTCACATACAGCAATATATAAGTTTGAGATGTACCACAAAATGACTTCACTTCCATATATTGTGAAATTATTACCACAGTAAGTTTAATTAACATCTATTATCTTGCATAGATTTTTTTAAATGTTTTTTTCTTGTGGTAAGGCCTTTACTGTTGCTTTGTAGTTTTGAAATCAGGAAGTATGAATCCTCATACTTTTTTCTTATTCAGGATTGTTATAGCTCTTCCATTTGAATTTTAGAATTAGTGTGTCAGTTTCTACAAAGAAGTCAGCTTGGATTCTGATGAGGATTGCGCTGAATATCCATTTGGCAACTATCGCTGTCTTAAAATGCTAAGTCTTTTGCTCCATGAAGATGGGATATTTCTCCATTAATGTAGATCTTTTATTTCTTTCAACACTGTTTTGTAACTGGGGGAGTGGGCATGGATGGGAGTAAAAGACAGTAAACTGTACTGGAACAACAATTAAAAATAAATTTTAAAAAAACACTGTTTTCTAGTTTTCAGACTGTAAGTTTCATATGTATGTATTTTGTTAAATTTTTCCTAATTTATTCTTTGATGCTATTATAAATGGAATTGTTTTATTAATTTCATTTTTAGACTATTCATTCCAAATATTTAAAAATTTGATTAAGTTTTGTATATTGATCTTGTATCCTGGAACTTTGCTAAACATATTTACTAATCCTAATTGGCTTCAATGGATTCCTTAGGAGATCATGTAATCTGTGAATAGAGAGATAACTTCTTTTCTGATCTGTGTGTCTTTATTTACCCAGTTGCCCTGGCTAGAACCTTTAGTATTATGTTAAATAGAAGTGGTGAAAACAGATACCCTAGCCTTGTTCCTACTCTTAGTGGAAAAGACCCGATCTTCCACATCACGTAGTATGTTGGCTGTGGATTTTTCACAAGTGCCTTTTATTGTGTTGAGAAATTTCCCTTCTGTTTCAAGTTTCTTGAATATTTTTATCATCAAAGGCTGTTGGATTTTGTGAAATTATTTTTCTGCATCTATTAAGATGATGTGATTTTTGTTTTTTTTATTAATATGTATTACATTAATCGATTTTCTAGTGTTAAACCAACTTGGCATTCTTAACATAAATCCCACTTGGTCATAGTGTATAATTCTTTTTATGTGTTACTGGATTGGGTTTGCTAGTATTTTATTGAAGATTTTTGCATCCATATATATAAGAGATACTAGTCTATAATTTTCTTTTGATATCTTAGTCTAGTTTTGGAAATAGATGAATATTGGCCTCAGAATGAATTAGACAGATTTCATTATCTTTTATTTTTTGGAAAAGTTTGGGGGAAATGGGTATTCTTGAAATGTACAGTAGAATTTAGCAGTAGATCTGAATTAAATGTGGGCCTGGGCTTTTCTTTGTGTCTGTAGTTTTCCTTCATAATCCCTTTCAGGTCAGTAGTAACACCCCCTCTTTCATTTCTGAATCGGGTAATTTAAGTCTTCTTTTTTTTCTTGGTGAATTTAGCTAAAGATTTATTAATTTTGTTGATGTTTTCAAAGAACCAGCTTTTAGTTTTCCCTTTCTCTAGCAGTCATTGAGTTTTTTTGGGCAGAAGTATTTTCTGGCTGCTGATTTAGGGAGCCTTTGCCCAGTTTCACTTCTCTGTCACTGTCTACTATTTCCCATCATCCCCTTTTCATCTTGCCCCTGGGGAATTTCCCTCGACCTACTATTTTTTATCCTCTGGCTCTCACTGCTTGTACCATAACTAATTCCATCTGGCTTTTATTTTCCCCACATATATAAACTTGTCTGCTTGAGTCCCATTTTTCTTTCCTTTTCTCCAAATTCTAATTCATTTAACCTTAAGAAAAGCCAACTGCTTTTCATTGCACTTTTGAGTAAAGACCTTAACTAATGATGATTGGTCATTCTAAGAGTAGGACAAATGTTCCACCTTTATCAAGGAAAAGGAAAGCTAGAGCACTTAGTTAAAATAATATATTAAAGGCATCTATTGAGCTGCCGTGTGCTCCCATTTAAATTCTCTATCATTGTCTTTACCAACTATAATACATTGTGAGAAAGGTGAGTTTTTTTATTTGGCCTGGAAATATGATCACTTAATAGTAATAGCACTTAAAAGTTGTTGTACTATATAATATATAGCTCTCTGTATTTTAAAAAAAATTTCTCTAGTTATTTTGCATTACCACTTGTCCTACTGTGCTACATTATATATAATATAGGTTAAGAGTGGTAAGAAATGGGTAAGAGTAATTATTACATTGCCTGCATTTGAATTTTTATACCCATGAGTAAACTGTTAATCCTCCCACAAGGAATCATTGTATTAGATGAGTTAATAGTATATATCTTTAAATTAGTTGAAATATTACTTGGCACATAGAAAGAACTGAATAAGTTATAGCTATAAGTACTATTATAAATTCTTCAATTATAAAAAATATTGTTTCTGAGTTGCAAATCTTCTCTATTATATGAGGATCAAACTGTAGAGATTACTCTACATTGGTTTATGTTATGTTGCCTTCACTCGTTTTGTCCTTCTACCTCACTAGTACCCAAGTTAGAGAACGTCTAAGGTTATGTTAAAACCAAAAGTCAAAACCTCTGAAGCCTCAGTGCAGGTGTTAGACTATAAAGCTTTAAGAGTACTCATAATATTTTAGGATCTTAGGAATTTCCCTTGAAACTAAAAACAGCTTCTATGATTGTCTCTGTTACAGTAAGTATTCAGGTTGTTTTTAGAACCCTACTACTACTGGTTATCTCTAAGGTAGAAATGGAGTAAAACATTTCCTGTAATTTAGAAACTTTCAGGAATTATTAAAAGTATAGTTTTATAGCATATGCTTACTAAATGGTTTGGGGCTGGTAGAATGAGCCTTTAGAATAAAATTGGGTTTGGAGTTCAGGAAGAAGATGGTGAATGGGTAGCATCTAACTTTTCCATACCACACGATTTACATATGAAACAATAACTTTACTTCATTAAAGACTACTGACCTTGACTGACTGACTATGTTAGGAGCAGGACAAATTATATATTTAGTAGTTTCTAGTGGTGTATTAGAAAAACATGATACTGAGTTTTTCCCAAAGAATAACTTAATTTGTTGAAATTGAATGAAACAGTATGTTGATTCTTTATTGTTTTTGCTATTTTTTTTCCTGGTCACGTGAAGGATGTCTTTGTTTCTTTTTTGAAATTATAAATTATTCAATTTATTTAAATGAAAAAAGAAACTGGGAATAGTTCACTCATTTCTTCCACCTCTCACTCTCCACCTCCGTCAGCCACCAGTCTGTTCTCTGTACTTAGGAGCTTGGTGTTTTGTTTTCAAGATTCCACATATAAGAAAGATCATACAGTATTTGTCTTTTTCTGTCTTGTTTATTTTACTTATCATAATGCCCTCAAGGTCTATCCATGTTACTGCAAGTCACAAGAGTTCATTATTTTTGTAGCTGAATAATAATAATTCATTGTGTGTATGTATATAATCAGTGTGTGTACACATGCATACATATACAGCATTCTTTATAATAGGCACAACATGGAAACAACTTAAGTGTCCATTAACACTTAAATGGATAAAGAAATTGTGGTGGGTATTAAGTAAAACCAGCCTTATTACAAACTTTTTATAAAACAGAAAAAAAAGAAAAATCACTTACCAATTTGTTTCAAGCCATTATAACCTCAGTGCTAAAATTGACATGGTTGTCTTAAGAAAAGAAGCTATATTTAAATTTATTTCATAAATATAAATGCAAAAGCTGAAACAATACTGGATGGGGCAAAAGTAGGTTTATAGTTCTGTGTGAAACAGTTTCTTCTTGTATTGTTATTTACTGTTGTATTATTTCCCATATAAACAATTATAAGCCTACTTTTGCCCCACCTTGTATAATAAATAGCAAATCACATCTAACAATACACAAAGTGTTATGACAGGTATTAAAAGAATTAGTGGGGAAATGATCACTTCAATAAGTACAGAAAATATTTGATAAATTTCAACACATGATAAAAAATCTTGGCAACATAGAAATAGATGTATAAATTCAGTGTTTGATAATGGTGACTGGATATGTAAAGTCTGCTTTATTTAAAGAAATTTGAAGGCTTGAGGGAATAATCATGATTTGATAAATGAACAAAGAATTATAGTGTATGGTTATTTGCATCTTTACAGAGGAAACAAACCAGGAAAATAAAATACTGATTTAGAAATTACGAATTTTTAAAAGTGTACTTTTTTGCGCTTTAGAGTCATTCTAAAATGTACATTTGTTAATTTTGTAACCATAAACAACAAGAGAAGTTATTTTATAATTAAAGCTTTTAAAAACAAGTACGGCTACATAAATATATTTAAACAGGGCTTTCTGTTGTGAATTGCAAACCTCTTAAAGTATAAAATAAAATAGCAGTCTTAAGGAGCCTAAATCAAGGCATCTTTGATAATAAAGTATAAAAGAGAATTCTGGCCAATATGGAGGTATAGGTAGACACACTGTGCCTCCTAGCACAATCAAAAGAAGGACAACAACAAATTTAAAAACAAAAAACAACCAGAACTGCCAGAAAATTGAGCCATATGGAAATCTGATAACCAAGGAGTTAAAGAAGAAACATTCATCCAGGTCAGTGGGAGGGGCGGAGATGAGCAGTTGGTACGGAGAGGATACATGGCAAGGTGGAGGCTATTGGACAGGATGAGGTGGCCCGCAGTGGCTGGTGGAGTAGGTGGTCCCACATTTGCATGCAGATAGACCAAGAGGAAAAACTGGGGAGTGAGGCAGACTGTGCAACCCAGGGTTCCAGCCCAGAAAAATAAAATCTCAAAGCCTCTAACTGAAAAAACCTGTGGGGTTGCAAAGGTGGGAGAAACTGCCAGATTCACAGGAGAGTTCCTTGGAGGGACCCACAGGGTCCTAGAACGTACAGAAACCAACCCACCCAGGAATCAGCACCAGAGGGGCCCAATTTGATTGTGGGTGGCAAAGGAAGTTACTGAAAGCCAGCTAAGAGCTGAGCAAGAGGCATTGTCCCCTCTCAGAAAACTCCCACACATACAGAGCCACAACACATTGATGTGTGTTGCCCTGCCCTGGTGAATGCCTAAGATTCCACCCCTTACAACATAATGGGTGCACCAAGACAAAGAAATGTGGCCCAAATGAAAGAAGAAATCAAAGCTCCAGAAAAAATACAACTAAGTGGTGAAGAGACAGCCAGCCTATCAGATGCACAGTTCAAAACACTGGTAATCAGGATGCTCACAGAAATGGTTGAGTATGTTCGCAAAATAGAGGAAAAGGTGAAGGCTATGAAAAGTGAGGTAAAGGAAAATGCACAGGGAACCAACAGTGATGGGAAGGAAACAGGGACTCAAATCAACAGTGTGGACCAGAAGGAAGAAAAAAACATTGAACCAGAACAGAAGGAAGAAACAAGAATTCATAAAAATGAGGAGAGGCTTAGAGACCTCTGGGACAACTTTAAATGTTCCAACATCTGAATCATATGGGTGCCAGAAGGAGAAGAGGGAAAG
>JAPYXV010005542.1:0-10446 GCA_028533065.1 Trachops cirrhosus | reverse complement strand
TCTGAGGTTCATAGACCAATTTCCCTACCTTCTAGAAATGAGTTTGATTGAACTTCAGTAAGTCTTCTATAAAAGGAGCACCTATTTCACAACCTGGATGTGGGATCCAGCTGGTTTCCTTGAGAGTTGTCTTTTAGAATCTCTGATCTTAAGTGGACTGATTATTAAGGTAAGTGCTATGGTCAGCTTGGGGCCCACATTATGTGTCGACCACCTTTGATTTCCAGAAGTCATGTGGTTTCCTGATCATTTTTTGCTAGAAGCTGTTTTCCCTATAACTTGTATCTCGGGGGACTTGGTTTTACCTTCTTTGAGAATAAAGGCAAAGGAAAGCAATTAGAGGTATCTTGAGAAAAGACACTTCGTGGAAAGATAAATGATCTGAAAGACTCAAAAGAAGCACTTATCTGTTACAACAGTCTGCTTTGGGAGACACAAGAAAAATGTCAGAAAACTATTTGGTATCCTTGATATAATAATATAGCTACAAGAAATAGGAGGGCTGTCATAGAAAAGAATAGACTGAGATGAAAAGATCTGCGGTGAGATCACAAAATGGAGATAAAATAAGGGAAGTATCTAAAAAAGAAAGTGTTCAACGTTATAATTAAAATCCACATTATTTTGATTAATTAAAATCAGTGAAGTTGGAAATAACATTGACAAATAGTCAGAATGCAAAAAAAATTGTCAATAATAAAACTAGTGAGAGAACCAGAAACCAATACAGGTATAATATTGTATGTTAACTGTAATGAAAAAAAAAACTAATGAGAGGGAAAACGAGAGAACAGAGACTCACCTATGGCTAAGTGGTGATCCTTAAGGAGACACGGAGTCAGTGGAATGGGAAAACAACCATGGGGTTAATAGAAGACTATCCTGAACTAAAGAAAAGGTGTGAATATGTTTTCAGGGCAGGCTACCTGCTGTAACAACAGTTGACTGACTGCTTTCAGTGACACCTGGCTCCTTCCATTCGGTGGCTGCGTCATCCCAAGGGTCCTAGCATTTCCACCGAATCCTATGCACCCGGAAGGGAGGCAAAAGTCGAAAGTGTGGAGAAGGCATCTCTGCTCTTAATGACCTCAGCTACAGATGATGCACATCACTCCTGCTTATATCCCATTGGCTTATATTCCATGTAGCCCTATCCAGATGGAAGGGGGCTGGGAAGTGTGTGTGCCCAGGAAGAAGAGGAAATGCATTTAGTGGGCACATGGCACTGTCTCTGACACGTGGATGTGCAAACACATGTACTGATACCTACTGAGGGTGAACAGTTCTTTCCTTGATATCTTCACGATAAAATCCGAACCATGCAAAATCATAGGGAGGATCATAGAGAGGAGTGGAAAGTAAAACAACATGCTTCCTATCTTTTCCATCTTGTTCCTGACACTCTGAGGTATTCTGCGCCTCACTTATCAGGCTTTTGGGGTATTCCCACAGAGATGGTCCAGAGGCCAGCAGAGTTCCCCATGTGAGCCTTTAGACACCCCCGCCCTTTCACATATTTTCTCCATTTTCCACCCTCCCTCTTCCTGGGCTCACTACCTCGCCTCTCTTCCCTCCCCTAAGTCAGCAAGTCCCTGGTCTTGTTGGAGTTGTACATGTTTATAGAGTTCTCAGTCTGCAGAGGGGAGGGATGGCATCAGATCCCCCTCCAGTCCTAGATGCAAACTGTTCTTCCAGTTTTCTCTTATGCCCAATTAGTAAGAAAATCCCTCAACAAAACCTATTTTTAAAAAAAGGAACAAAAGAATTTTGACCTTCATGTGCTAAAAGAGCATCTATTTCTACCTCTGTGGCCCAGGATATGGTTTACTCCATTATACATAGAAGGCCACACCATCCAATAGCTGTTTCCTGGCTTTCTTGGTGGGGGATGGAATGGGGACCAGCATAGTCCTAGTCCCATGATTCAGTGGCATAAGTTTCATTTTCCTACTGAAGGACATACGAGGTAGGACCCAAATGAGTGGAATTCCCTTCTGGAGAGTGGGCCCCTTGTAGGACAGGCTTCCCCTGCTAGGTGCGTGTTCTAAGAACCCATCCGTATCACTGTACCAGCTGGCATTGTTGTGAGAGGCTGTGTTTTGCTTCAGTGAATTTTTTCAAAGACTTTCAACATGTTTGCCCACACCATGCTGGGTTCAGCAGTTTTTGATCCCCAGAATGGCATGACCCCCATGCCCCACCCTCCTTATCTCCTGATCTTGCCCCAAAAGGCTTTTTTTGTTTCTCTGATGAAAAAAGCCCTCAAAGGGAAACATTTTGCCAATGTGGAAGAGGTGAAACAAAAAATAGCAGAAGTAATAAAATGTAGTTCAAAAGCAGTGGAAAAAAGTCTCAATAGGTTGCATTAAATGGAGAGTACTTGGGAGGAGACTGAAGTTTAAACACGTAAGAATAAATACATAATTTATAAACAAATTCTGGGTGTTTTGGGTCCTCACCTCATAAACTCACAGATTAGGACAAAAAGCAGAACCAACTGTTTTTTATGTTCGAACTTGACCAAAGTGAAACTTTTCAAAATATAGCTCCACTGGTTTTAGGTATAGTCTGCCCTAAGGCAAAAGGTAGATAAGATGACCCCTTAAAAGTATCTGTGACTAGATTCTAGGGCAGCCCAAGGTGCAGAATCAGAGGCTGTGTCAGCTCAATTAGATGGCAGTTTTGATGGGTTTTTATCCACATAGCGTGCAAGTTTGGCTGACCCTTTCACTGAAGGGCCTGAGTATTTGAAGGCTGAGCCCAGCCATCCTGCTAGTGCAGCTTTGTCTCTGCATCACCAAGGCTTCCTGAATCCCTTTTCCTTTCCCCTTCATTGAAGGCACAGAGTCCACATGGTTTTGTGATTGGTGGCAGAGGTATCTGACAAGTGAGTTGAAGTTCAATGCTGGAGCCTAAGGTTGAGATCTCCGCAGAACCCGCCATTCATGAGCCTCTGGGGAGGCACAGTCTTCCTAGTATTGCAATGATCTGCCAATGAGCTCCCCCTTGCCCCAAGTCCCTGGTGGGCTTTTTGAGAGCAGGGACTGTTAATTACATCCTTTAGTGTCTCTGTGTCAGAAACAGGAACCAGAATTATTGTTTAGACGCCTGCTAAATCCTTGGAACTTCTTCCAGGAATATGGTGCCTGGGCCTTGGGCTCTGGCCGCTTTCTGATTTCCATTCCCCACCCTCCTACCAGGCTCTTTGCTTCTGCTTACCTTCATTTGGACAAGAGAAGGAAAGTGTGGTGAAGTAGAAAGAGAGAACAGGTTCTGGAACCAGGAGGGCCAAACCAGCCCTGCCCTTCACTAGTTCTATGGCCCTGATCAACTCATTCCATTTCCTGGAGTCTCGGCTTCCTCCCCTGGAGACCAGGATGGTGGGCCTTCCCTGCAGCGCTGATGAGAAGGGTCCTTTGCTAGAAAGCTTATCAAATTCACTGGCCTTCACCAGGGAAGCAGCTGAGCTGCTCAGAGATGAGTGCTGCTTGGGCCTGCAGCCATCAGGGGTCACAGGATCCTTCCAGCCCAGGGGATTTCCAGAGGTGGGCAGAAGGAGGCTCGACCATCTTTCTCCTCCCTTTCTTCTCTTAAACTGCTTCTGTCCTAAATGGTTATAGCAGTTAATACCTGATGTAGAACTTTGAAAAAGTCAGAAGCCTGTGAAGAAGTGGATGATAAGCTTTACCCCTAATCCCACCACCCAGCAGCGAGAGCTTTCTCTGTATCTGAACAGACCAGGCAGGGTGTGGCCCAGTCCCTTATTCAACAGTCTCCCTTTACTCTGCTAAGTCACAGCAGCAAGGCTGAGACCAGCTCCTCCCTTGCGTTTGGAAGTGTTACTCAGGGATCGGTGAGTTTGGGCTCTGACTTCCAGAGTAAAGCTTGGAGCAAATTCTGTGTCCTTGTCTGGGGTGAGCTGTGGGACAGGGGACGAGGGCTTTCAGAGGCTGGCACGACCACAGGAGTGTGGCTTTGCCCAGGGCAGTGGTGGGAGCAGCTGGGAAATGACACCTTGCGGCATCTTTCCACCTAGGACTCAGGGTGCCAGGCGATACAGACCGTCTGCTCCTGTCTGGACACCTCCACCTGAAGTGGCAGGGGACAGGCACCCGCCTCTCCTTGGCACTCACAAGCTTAAACAGATTTTAAACAAAAAGTCAGACGACTTGGACATCTGTTACTCCCCTTCTAGGCCTTCTGGTTTTTTTTTTTTTATATAGCTACAAGGAATGACCCATAGAGATGCGATTTCATACTCCAGTGATTACATGTACCTGGTCTTCAGAGGGACAGGAGAGAAAATGACCTGTGACAGGGAGTGTCTTTCATGATTTGCAGTCCTCAGCTGCTCTCCTAGGATGGTGAATCCCAAACGGAGTCCTTGCTGGGTAGGGTCAAGAGTGTGAGGATGCAAACTGGAGGTGCCTAGGGGGAGCTCCAGGGCTCCCTGAGCAAAGAGCCCAGGCGGTGGGGGTGGCAGTGGGGGTGGGGGTGGCCGGGGAGGCCAGCTGGGGTGGGCAGCTGGGGCAGGCGGCTGACGGGAAGAGGTGAGATGAAGGGCAGTGCAGGACGGTGGAGAGGCACGGGGATTGTGGCGAGTGATGTACAGCACGTAACATTATCTCCTCTCGTCTCCTCATAATCATAAAGTTATATTGTGGAGTGGGATTTGGTAGTTTGAGAGCCATAATCAATTGCTGGAATTCTGCTCCAAAATAGGCAAGAAGAATGGCTGGCAGAAGGGCGAAGCATTTGGGCTACATAACAAAAGAATGCTCTGTTTCAGAAGAGGTGATTTAGGCACTAGGGCACCTGCCATGCAGCCTCCATTAACTCTCAGCACCTTAGCCTGAAATGGGCTGCTGGGGATCTGTCTCCCCACACTGTGCCAGGAGCTCCTCTGGGGTCTTACTCACCCCTGGGACCCCAGGGCCTGGACCCCGGGCTGCTTTGCCGAGCTAGCCTGACTCCTCGCAATCCACTGTTAGTTGAGTTTTAGTTCCAGCTCACGTTTATTTAGGACCTACCTGGCCCCAGGTCCTATGGTAACATGGGGAGAAATGCTGAAGACACAGGCCTTGCCCACTAGGAGCTCGTGGGAAGACTGTTACTATTGGGCGGTAAGTGGAGTGAAAGGGAGAAGTCAGGGTCACTTGAGAGTCTAAGGGACAGGGGTGTGGGGGAAGGCTTCTGGGAGAGGACAATCCGAGCTGAAAGGACAAGGTCAAGAGGCAAGAATGCTCCAGGGGGAGAGCAGCATGGACCACCCACAAGGTGGGAATCGGCCTGGTGCCTTCCAGGTCCCAGGAATAGCACTAATGACAGGCGTAGGGGCAGGGGGCAGGGGGCAGGGGGCGGGGCCGGCACTGCAGGCCCACAGGCCTATGTGCCAGCTAAGAGTTTGGACCTCACTCCGCAGGGCAGCCGTCTTCCAGAGGCAGCGGGTGTCCTGAGCAAGAGAGCCACGGTCCCCTGGGCAGGATGGGTGGGTTTCAATTTTCAACATGGACCACGTGTTAGGTTTGAAAAAGTAAATTCAGAATTAAAATCTTATATTAGATAAATGTAAAAAGAATACCTGTCACTTGGGTAATCAATCTGAATTTGACAAAATTTTGTCTAGAGGAGTAGGAGTTAGGGGAACAAAGGTAAAGGAACACTGCCCCAGGTGAAGGGAGCCACTGATGAGCTCTCAGTAGGGCAGTGGCAGGCATGGGCCACATCTGCATTTTTGGAGCAGCGACCCTGGTGCTGATTGTGTGGGGGTATACGGGAGGAAAGACTGGGCAGAGACATGAAAGGGATGAGGGATGTGGGCTTGATTCAGGGTGTGGTACTCTGGACAGGGAGATATTTAGGACAGTGGGTGCGCAGGGTGAGGAAGGGGGGAGTCAAGGCTGCCTTCAGGGACCCTTGGTGGGGTGGCTGGCTGGCTGGGGGACAGAGAGAGGGGCTGGATGGGTAAGGGAGGCTCTGGTACAGGATTGGCCACAGGTCAATTTCATAGTGGCCATGGGACTGCCAGCCACGGTGAGAATTCTGTGTCCTAATTCTTCCACCTCCCAGCCCAGTTTGACCGCTCAGGGAGAGCAGGGAGCAGGCAGCCTGATGGCCTTCCAGGAGGTGTCAGGCGCCCTGGGGGTTGATGCTGCTGTTCTCACTGCATAGGGTGCCCTCCCCTTGCTTCTCAGCTCTGCCTCCAGGGCCTGGGTGACTGGAAGCTGGGGCAAGCTCGGCTCTGGAAGCACATGCTGGGGAAACCAGAGGTTAAATGGGTGGTGACGCTGGCCTTGACACCACAGCAGGTGCAGGCTCAGAGGGTTGACAGGCCAGAGCTCCCAGAGGCTCACCGAGGCTGGCAGCCCTGCCCGAGGTGCTGGACTGTCTCGAGTGGCCCTGGCATCGGGCCTCTCTCTCTTCCCTTTCCCCATGGAGCCTTGCTGGTTGGGTGCCTGTCCTGACACCGCTCAGCCCGACTCTGCAGTCAGAGATCTGACAGTTCTGGTACCACAGGAGAATCTTTTACAAACAACATGTTTGCTCACAATAACTCTCAGGGCTATTTCTGTTTTAATCAGGAGATAGCCCCATAAGCCAAGGAATGAAACTCTAATAGCACAGTTTCAACACCAAGGAAATTGGGATGGGAATTGTTGTGTACAGTGTTTACTTATCTGAGGGCCAGATGTCTGTCTACTTCCGTGAATGGTGCAAGTCACTTCTGGGGGCAGAGGGTTAATTCTGTCAGTGGACATAAGAAATAGCTCAGACTCGGAAAATTCAAACGTTAGCAGGTGAAGGAACAACCTCACACTTCTATGGCAGGACACACTAGAGAAGGGGAGGAAGCCAATGCTTCAGGTAAGACAGCTTACCTGGCTGCAGGATTGGTCCTGAGGGAGGGTCAGTGGACACCCACCCAAAGAACAGCATTCGGAGGTATGTCAGCAAAGCCCACCATGGAGCCAGCCTGCCCTGGAAGGGGGGGTTCCCATGTTGGTGGGCATCGGACAGAAGCAGCATGAAGTGGTGGCTGTGACCCTGGTCCAGCTAAAAATAAGACCAGTGAAAGGAGGGTCACAGCTGGCCACTGACATGCAGTGCATAGAGAACAGCTTTTGGAGGTCTCTATCTAGAGTCCCTAACTAGAGGCATGAGCATCAGGCCTGGGCTCCGGGGCCGCCCAGGCACTCAAATGCTGAGCCCTGCGTGCCCTGGTGTCCTGGACTCCCTCAGACACACCATGCCGTCATGATGAAGTCTCCTTGTCCCTCTTTGGTGAGATGAATCTTTCCAGATGTGCTGCTCTGGGCAGCCCCAGGTCAGGGATGGAGCTGATCTGGCTGGTGAGGCAGGAAAGGCAGGGCCTGGGCCCCAGAGTTACAGTGGGGGTGGGAGTGGGGGCAGGGTTGTGGCTGGCCCTGGATGAGTCAAGCATCTCCGGTCTGGACAGTAGTGTTCCAAGTGAAAATGGACAGCTCTCACTGTCTTAAAAATTTTTTTGATGATTAACCCTTTGAAGACCTTGAACCCCAGGAATTTTGGAGCAGTGAGTCACCCTTGTTTGTAAGATATTAACAACTTTTCATTCCTCCTTCAGTAATACCTCATAACCTGTTACCAGGTATTAGCTGGGTATTAGCCTTTCTTCCACTTGCACTCTAGGTGAAATTGTCTTGAATCCACCAATTCCTGGCCTGGGCAACCCCAAAACCCTCTCACTTGCCTGGTGTGTGATATTCTTCAGGCTTGTCTGTCTCTTGGGCAGCATCCAAAAATCACTCACACAGCATTTGCAAGTTTAGTGGCTGCTAGTGGAGCACTTGGGGGCCCATGTGAAGAAGGTGTCAGATCCCTCTGGTCCAGCAGCTTTGGGCCTCTCTGGGCTCACCTTCCACTCCCTCCGCCCCGCAGAGCAACCCCCTCCTCTGGGCCAATCCTCAGCAAATGGATTTTGCATTTCTTCTCTTTGAAATGAATTTTGATCCCAATTATAAAGATAATGAAGCTTTTTACAAAATCTTTTTATAGGCATAATTTGCTTTTAAAATAAAAATCCATTTCAAGTTCATTTTAAGGAATTTCCCAGCAGTCCTTAAACTAAATCCCCACCTAATGGTGCTACAAAACCTGGGTGCAAGGGTCATGGTGGATCGGGTGGCGCCCTGACTTTTGTCACCTTTGTGTTTTCCAGTTTCCACCCAGATGTTTGAGATCCTGTAGATGTGGACGGCATCCCTGGGAGCACAGCCGGGCGCACAGGCTGAACGCTGAGAAGAGGCGGCCCGGAACAAGGCTGGTCCCGGCTCCTGGTAATTAGTCAGTAGCATTTGGTGGTGATGAGGGTTGGCATGATTTTCGGTTGTGTCTGTCTCACTAGCACGAGCTTCCAGACGCTCAGGGCATTGTATGAACTCCCCCAATCCTGCTCACTCAACAGCTACCACGGGATCTGATGGCCCTTAGAGTCCACCCCTCTACAGCTTCCATAGTCACTCTGATGCCCAGGAGAGAGCTCACCACCGAGAAGGCTGCCGTCCTGTCCAATCTTCCCATTACCGAGCAGTGCCTGCTGGTGGCAAGTTCTCCCTCACACCCTCGGCTAGAATCTGCCTCCTGCAGCAACCACTGGCTTTTCTGGTTCTGGCTCCCGAGGCTCTAAGCAATCAGCCTGATCCTTCTTCCACAGGACAGCCCACCAGATGTTTGGGGACAGTTGGAGTGGAGGAGTGCCAGAGCTAGAGCCAGAGAAAGCCCTGGTTGAAATCTGGGCTCCACAGGGTTATCCCTGTGATCCTGGGCAAGTTAGTTAACCTCTCTGATTCAGTTTCTCCATCTGTAAAACTGGGATGGTAATGTCTGCCTCACAGAGTGGTCCTGGGAACCAAAATAAATCATGGACAGAAGTTGCCTGGTGCTGTTTCATCACCAATTCTCTGACACCCACTGGGTGTCCTACGATTCAACTCAGTTCTGGCACCACCCGAGCCAAAGGGCACACAAGTTAACTACCACAAGTTGAAGGGCACAGCTGCCCACATGATGGCCCTGCTTCAGAGGCCAGCTACAGTGGGGTCCCCAGGCCACCCACACTTCTGTCTGACTGGGTGTAGATTTCCACCCTTCTGTTTCCATAATTCACTAGAAAAATCACAGAATTCACTAAAGGCACTGTAATTGTGATTACACTTTTATTATGAAGGATCCAAGTCAGCAACAGCCAACTGGAAGCAATGCACAGGGCAGGGTCTGGGGCTTGGGGGAGTGGTGCAGAGCTTCGTGCCCTCTCCTTGTGGAATCCGGGCATGTCAGCAGCTCAGCCCAGCCGGGTGCTCACCAACCAGGAAGCCTCTGTGTCCAGAGAGTTTTAATGCAGGGGTGTGGGGAGGTGTGCATCACCACTGGGGAGAAGGACTTTATTACTAGGCATAATTGCCACTTGGTTGAACTGAATCTCCAGCCCCTACCCCTCCCTTCCTCTACGGTGGGGGTGGGGCTGAGGTTGCAACCCTCTAATCAAATGCTTGGGGTTTCTTGGTGGCCAGTCCTTCACTTGAAACTATCTAAGGATCCAGCATAAGTCACCTCATGAGCATAAACTCAGGTTTCATGGAAGGGGCTCATTGTGAATAACTGAAGGTGCTCCCAGTGTCTTTTGGACATTTTACAAACCCCAAGGGTTTTTGAAGCTCTGTGCCAGAAACTGGGGACAAAGACCAGACATATTCTCTATGATGTCACACCTGTGCAATGAACGCTGGCCTCCTGCTCTTCAGTGTCCTGCTCACTCTCTGTCTTGCGATCCCCAGGTGGACATGTTCCCACTGTCTGTCTGGTCAGAGAACGAGGCATCCTCAGCAGTCTTTTCTGCATGTGCTCTTCTTGTTCCTATAGCTCAAGATTGAATTATTTTTTAACTAAGACATGTAATTACAGTTATTTAGTGAGCACCTGTTTACAATCGAATCATAAGCCTCTCATCACTCTAGTTCTTAATGCTATGATGATTTTAGCCTCTCAATGACACATAATAAGAGCAAATGCTTGATAGCACTTGCTATGCACCAGGCACTATTTCAAGTATGTACTTCATATACATTAACTAATCTGATCCTCACAACAACATGAAGAGGTAGCTAAATAGTTGCAATCCCCATATATACAGAGAAACTGAAGCACAGGCAGGTTAGGTGACTTGCCCAAGATCACACGGCTAATAACTGACATAGCTGAAATTTGAACTCACTGTCTTGCTCCAGAGTCCATGCTTTTAACCACTAAGCCACTCTGCACACAACTTGGATCACCTAAGAAACATCTGGGGAATGGAAGGAAGGAGCATGAGGATGCCCCTGGTTCACAAAGTCAAAGGGCTTAAGCAGGCCCCTGTTGCCATGGTGGGAGAGTCAGTGCTTTTGTTTCCTACCCCACGCCCACGGGAGC